>CAUZXS010000712.1:0-30000 GCA_963585895.1 Sepioteuthis lessoniana
GGAACTGGTTGTTTTTGTTTTTAAGAAATATAGACACTCTTATGTTTTAGATACAAAGTAAGGTTTCCCATTCCCCTTTTTCATCTACTTTATTTTTTATATTTCTCAAATCCTTCACCTAGCCTGACAGTTACAGCTAGATTTCTAGGGCTTGGCAGAGATAAAGCCTTGCATATTTTTTTAATTGAGCACATTTCTCATACATACCAGGACATTTCTTTGGGTATTACCTGTCTTGCTGACAGGGCATGATCAACCTTTGAGCTGTTCATTTGCCACCAGACCTTTAGAAAATAGGATCTCATTTTCTTGACAATCAAAATAGCTGCAGGTTTTAATATAAATTAAGAAGACTGTCAAATGTGAACCTATTTTCTTGGACTGTAGTTGTCAAATTACATTTGTCACATATCAGATGAAAAGGAATTGTGGTTGTTTTGATCATGCAAAAAACAATATTTTCCTTTCTTCTTCGAAAACAAATTTTAGCAAAAGATCATTGTCATATTCATGTCATCCACATAAAAATGACCTATGGCCAACCACATGAGTCAAAAATCACAAGAAATAATGAGAGCTCCATATCAAAATCTACAAATGTTAAAAAATATGTTGTGAGTAAATAACCATTTATGTATATGTGTAAATCTAACCACAACAACCAATTGGTGTTCTTTACAACCATCCATCCTTCTACCTATGTTGTGTTTTGATTACAGGTGACAAGATCACTTGATGAAATCATTGTAGTAATAAACTGGTCAACAGCCAGTAGTTGCATCAAAATAATTCTACAACACAAAAAATCAACAATTTCAACAAGGGCTAGAAATGTAGCAACTCTTTTTATTTGTATTGTTTGTTTTATCAACAGTTTTAACCCTACTTTTTACAGCTCTAGTCAAGTGACACTGAAATAATCAACACAGTTGTAAACACTCATGTAGTAAGTCAAGGTCCCAGATTCATAGGTGGTGATAGACTGACTCTCTCTGGATTTTCTCTTCTTACTCTTCTGACTTTGACTCTAACTGAGATGTCAAAAACTCCAGCTTATAGTGAGTCTGGGGTCCAACCAGTATGGGGATTGGCTGGGTATGATATTTACTCATCCTTAATGTCAATTTCTCATTATCTCAATTGTCTTTTTAATAGCTTTTCCAAATTCGGAGAATCATCCAAACTCCTTTTTGGTGGTCAGAGAGCTTGATCTACCCTCTAAACTCCAACCTACTTTAATATTAGCATAATGGTTAGAGCCTTTGCCAATGGTCCGAGTGACTGGGATTCAAACCCAAGTCGAGTCACACCAAAGACTCAAAAAATGGTACTTGATGCCACCTTGCTTAACACTCAGCATTATAAGGTACAGATCAAGGGTCAAGTGGAATAATCCAGGGAAAGGAGTAGCGCCCTCTCCTACACCTCAGTGTAGTAGCTATTGAAAGGGGAGCCTTCAGGTTGCCCTCTACTATGGTCACCAAATTTAGTTACCCTTATTTGATATCAGCTGGGTCTTAGGGCTCCCTTGTTTCTCCCACTCTCTCTATATTTAACCGGCCCTAATCTCTGAGTGGGCACAGCAAATGTTTTTTCTTTGTCCAAATAATATTTAAGCTAAGATTCTCTTAATAGTACAACTCTTATCTTTTTCACTTACTTTTAATTAATTACCCTATATATATATGTGTCTTTGCTAATCTCTTGTCTCTACTAAAATATATTACTTTTCATCATCAAAAGATAAAATTGTCTCTTTTATGAAATTACAGTATCTGAATTTTCAACTCTTAGGGAAAAAAGCATACATTCCCATAAACTTAATGAAAACATTCAAGATGATTCTAACTCTGTTTTGTTTACTTTTGTTTATGAATATTTTTTGAGGTTTTGATCATCAATATTTTCTACAATTATCCCTCTAAGAATTTGGAAAACTTGAAAAAGAAACATGTCTTTTTACATTGTTCTGCTTAACTTTTACAAATCGTATCCAACACTGTTATTTTTGTTCTTTCTTTTCATGTTATTATTTGTAAATCATTCTTTATATTCAGTTAAAGAGATATAATCCATTTATACAAACAAATTGTTATAATAAGTAGATAATTATTACAAAATTTGTTTTTATATCAATTATCTACTTACAAAAAACCAATATGAAAAAAAAACCCAGCTCATCAAGTGAACAGTTCATCATAATTATATCTAACATGAACTTGCTTAAAGGCTACCTTCAGTAATTATTTAGTTCAGTACTGAGTCACATGTTACTCATAGAACTTATAATTAGCAGAGTACCCATAAAAATGACAGTATTATTTACATATTTATCTATTACACAGTTAATTTGCTTGCTTCTTTTAGAAACTTTGTTTAACATTGACTTTCCTTTGTAATAAATTCATCACTTTTAGATTACTTTGTTTTTTAATTTTATCCAAATTTTGTTTTATAAAAAGAGAATTATTTAAAGCTCAAAACAACTTAAATTGTACTTATTTGGAAAGAAATACAAAAGGTAAATCATAAAATTATATTTTCAGATATTGTTTATTCTAAAAACTTATTCTATTTGAACAGAAAATTATTCGAAAGAAAAAATAAATGAGATTAAAAATTTCTACTTTATTTTTACTTTTTCTAAATCCTCAAAATATCCTGATCTTTTTTCCAATTATTTTTTATAAACTTTCAGATTAGAAAAGAATTTATTTGAAAAACTCTGGTGACTATTTCAAATGCTTATATACCATCATTTAAATAACGGTTTTTAAAAGCCATACATTGTATAAATTAAAATTTATTTTATGATAGGCTTTTGTAAGTGTAGCTGAACTATTGTCCTATTGGTACAGTTTCAAATCATGTCACTTTTAAGTTGTTTCTCTTATCATAATGGAGATTATGTGTTTGTCTGTCTGTCTATAGCCAAAACTACATTACTATTCATGTCACAATTCCCTTAGTTATTTACATTATATTCTTCATGATTTTATTCTATTTAAATCTCAATTTTCAAGAAAATTATCTTATATATATTATAATATATATTATTGTTCACCAATGACCTGGGAGACTGGGGTTCAATCCCAGGTCGAGTCATACCAAAGACTCAAAAAATGGTACTTGATATCTCTTTGCTTAACACTTAGCATTATAAGGTACATATCAAGGGTAAAGCAATCCAAGGAAAGTGCCCTTCCTTACTCTTCACAGTTGTAGCTATTGAAAAGTGGGCCTTCAGCTCACCCTCGACTACAGTCGCCAACTTTACTTATTTTATTAATACTGTTGTTTGTATACTAATAACATGCAATTGTATTTATATATACAACCGAATAGCAGTTTACTGTACAAACAGGAAGGTTAATTCACATATTGATCTTAAAAACTGATTTTAATTAATATTTGCTAAGTTTTATTAATTTCTAATTGTTTGGTTTTATTTCAATAAATATGAGCAATAATCCTGTTGATAAATCTAAAAAGAAATCCATTAACGAAAAGAAATAACTCTAATTTTATTATTTTTCTGTCTAGATTAGTTAGATTAAGAAAAAACTCAGCAATGAAAATGAGAAGAGATGGGAAGAGCTAGCATCCGAGCTGTTCTATTCTTTGATTATACCCCCTCTGTTTCAAATAAATTTAACATAATTCAATTTTAAATTGAGATTATGTGTCTGTTTATCTGTAACTGAAACTATATCACCACCAACAACACAATTCCCTAAGTTATTTACATTATATTCTCAATGATTATTAAACATTGATTATTTAATCTTAATTAGTATTTTATTTATTGACAATCTCTCCATTAAAGTCTAGCTGAGTTAGGTTTACCGAAAAACAGCTCATGTTATTAATGCATTTAAAATCCTGCAATATATGTTATATATCACTAAGAAATAAAGGTTTATATTGTATATGATGTGGATAATTTGCATACTGGTTTAGTCAATTGTTAGTTCACATACACTATAAATTGATTTGTGGTTGATTATGTAGTGCTGAACAGAATAACAAAGCCTCCTTGAAGAAAACAACAAAAGGGTTATCTTTATAATAGAAAGTAGACTTGTGTCGGAGTGAGAAAAGTTCTTTGTGGCGTTGCAGGTCACAGTAGTGTCGCAGGTAGCAGCAGTTATCTTCAGCAAAGATCATCAATGCCGGAGTGTCCCGTGGCAGGCGACAGGAGAGAGGTCTTTCTTCTCTGCTTGCCAAATACTCTCTGCTCTGGCAGACTTCCAAAAAGGACTAGAAAAATAGTTCTTTAGAGGAAGATGGAACCAATGCGCTCTGCCCACTGGTCAGTGTATGGCTGAATCGCTTGACAGGGGCATTGATTTGCAAGAGAAAATAGATCTGTGACTGCTACACTGGTTTTAACAAAACCAGATTTTATAAATATTTACTTGGTGTTATTAATTTCTAATATTGTTTTATTCTAAAATGTAATAAAAGCAACCCTATTTATAATTTTGAATATAAATCAATTCATCATCTTGTCATGCCATCAGCACAGATATACCGGACCCTCTCTCGCCCCTTCTCCCTATCGTTCATCGGTTTTGACAGGTCCTCAGGGCTACACCCCGTATCCTCACAGAGCTGCTGTATGTAGGTTCAAGCTGGTCGCCCTGCTTTTGCTCGGCCATGTGAAGGGGTCCATAGGAGTACATCACTAATGAGCTCATCCCTACTTCTCCAGCAGTGTCCTGCATATCTGGTTCGTCTAATTTGGATAGTTTTCGTGATGGGTGGCTGGTGGCCGTACAGCTGCTGCTTTGTGGGGCGCTGCCTCTAGGACCTATTCAGTATTGCTCGCAGCATTCTTGTGTAGTAGCTGTCAAGCCTTTTTTCCAGCAATTTAGTTAGCGTCCATGTAGTGCATCCATATAGCAGTATCAATACAATCGCTGCATTTCATTTTATCGGTCAGGTCTGACTTCCATATGACTGATAGCCTTTTGATAGCTGTCCATGCCTTTGTTAGTTGCAAGTTGATGTCTGTCTCGGTCGATGAGACACGGCTTCCTAGGTAGGTGAACTTGTCGACTAGTTTCAGAGAGCTACCGTTTAATGTGGAAATGTCGTTTGTTTGATTAAAGCACATATATTCCATTTTGTGTGCATTGACATGGAGGCCAATGCCTGTGGCAGCTCGTTCCAGACTATGCAGTAGGGTTTCGGCTTGGATGGGTGCATTTGCCAGAATTACTATATCATCGGTGTAGTCAGTGTCGGTAATTGTTTTTGCGGGATACCTTCAGCTCGAAACCGTTTTCTTTGATTTTATAGATCGATGTTCTAAGCTAGACAGATGATAAAGAGATATGGGGCAAGTGTGTCTCCTTGCAGTACCCCTACTACAATGTCAAAGTAGTCTGTGTCTCCATGTGCATTCTTATTTTGTTTCATTTGCCTTTCTAATTCAATATAATATTCTATAACATTAAAATTTAAATACTTGCACCCAGAGGGCATATATTTCTGGCAGTTCTATATAATTCAGTCAATTTCAGTTTGATACATTCAAGTGAACAGACCAAAAAAAATTGTGGCAGAGCTTATATACATGAATACCTACAGTGTTAGAAGTAATCTACCAAGGTTTCACCTAACCAGATCATCAGGATAATTATGACTAAAGAAGGACTGGACCAAACACATTTTATTGTTTAAAAAGGTTGCCAGAAAGAATAAAAGATTAGCATAAAAAAAGGATAAAAGAAAAAACAAGTAACCAAGCTTTGTTTTATATTGACAAATATTAATTATCTCCAACCTTTGGTTAAGTAATTCATTAGGATTATTGTAGGAAGCTATAGCAAGTTATTCTGCCATATATAATTGCAATATTTATCACCTGCCTTATATTTATGACATTTTTTTATTATCTCCCATTTTAATATAGGATCTGTACGTAGATTCTTTTTAATTTACCACATATAGTTAGATAAACTAGTTCTGTGTCTATATATTTCATGTACAAAACTACTTCTATGATTGTAATACCTTTTTTGAAAGGTCCTTCTGTAGAACCTACTTATACTTTTTTATCATTACCACTAACATTACTATTGTTAGGACCACACTAGTACAAGGTGGAGGTATATAGATTTTGACATTTCCTCTTGAGGAGGCAAGTGACTTTATTAATGCAATTGCATTTAGGGGGCTCAATATGTTGCTTATTCCTGAGTTTTTTAGTGTTACTTTTATAAATGAAATTTGCCACATTGGGCATACAACTGTAGCTTAATTGTTTTTGTTAAATTTTGTATAGGTCACTCTACTTAGTATATTGAGCACTCTTACGTTTTAGCTTAAGGTATTCTGCTGATATTTTTGCTTTTGACTTGGCATTACATTATTGGTTGATTATTTTCAAGCTGTATGAATGTTTTTAGTCTTTTTTTTTTTTTTTAATGAATTTTTTCCCCCCTGATATCAGTTGGTGAAATACTTTTTTATTTGCAAATTGTATCATCTGGGTTTTTTTCTTTTTCACACCATCAGAATTATAGAATAGGTATAAAAATAAAATTACATATATATTTATATATATAATAAAGAGAAGTATATTATGATTTGCATTTAATACTTATCTCCCTTCATAAATTATAATGATCAATGAGCACAATTGCTGACCCCACATATTTTTAAGTTGCAAATTCTAATAGAAACTGCTTTATTTTCTGAGAGTATTCTAATGTTATTGTGTTAACAAAATTCTCTTTGGTGTGCCATTTTTTTCAGTGTTACAGTACAAAAATGGGATTATTATGATATAGATTTTGTAATTCATGAGTTTGATCCAGTTTTTATGTTGTTTTAAATCATTTAATTCATAACTTAAATAATAGTCATAACCACAATTTTGAATATTTCTTTGTTTCCCCACTATTCAAAGTTTTGTTAGAATTCGCGTTCCTAATTGTTGACATGACAACCTCATAGACAGTCTCAAGTTTCCTTAATGTTCCTCAATATTTTTAATAATAATTAAAAGTTTTCAAATTTTCTAATGAAACACATACAAGATGAAGCACTATAATAAATAAACAAACGCTCCACCAAGTCAGTTTTCATGCCTTATTTTTCTTCTATTAAGTCAGATGTTTTCTCCATATATTCATTTTGTTTTTTTCATATATATGAATATTTTGACTGATATTGTATGTTTAATGTAATGGAAGAATTGAAAGCAAATAAATCTGAATGGCAGTTGACAGCCAACCTACAGAGGATTCTGAAAATTTTAAGGTCACCATTAAAGACTTAGTGGTTATCTAAAGATTGATTGTTTGAGGATTAGTAAATAGAATTATGTGATAATCTATTATGTTAGCTAATCATAGATAATCTTTTCCTGCATTTTGCTCAAAGTAAATATTATAAAATTAGATAAATTGTAATAAATCTGATCAGATGTGGAAAATCATTTAGTTGAATGTTTCATTGTCAGATGTCATTGTTATGAATGAGAAATTTTCAGAAAAAAATTATGAAAACAATAGACTATTTACTAGCTTATCTTGGTTGTATGTAGTGTATCCCTTCATTGCCATTACTCCCAGTCACTCTGACCTAGAGTGGTAGTACCTGTTAGGCTTCTATCTGTAGGTCAAATAGAACTAGTGTCCTGTAGATGACATTAAACTATCTAATTGTGAGGCTCTAGTCATGGAACTTTGGGGAATGTGGAATCCCCCTTCATTTCCATTACTCCCAGATCCACTCTGAGCCAGAGTGGTAGTACTTATTAGGCTCTCATCTATGGATCAAACAGAAGTTTGACCATTTAAATGACTGATGCTAAATTGTTAGTGTTACATAGCAATACTTGAAACCATTTAACTGTGTGCAAATAAAACTACTGGTCTTAGCAATACTTGAAGCCATTTGAGTGTGAGCAAATAAATGATTAATATTAAATTGAATTATTTGTGTTAGATAGCAATACTTGGAACCATTTAACTGTGTGCCAATGAATGAATAGTGTTGAATAAAATTATTAGTGGTAAATGGTTTCAAGTATTGCTATTTATCTGTGTGCTAACAGATGATTAATATCAAATAGAATTATCTGTGTCAAGTAGCATTTAACTATGCAAAGAATAACAATACTTAATTGTGTGCAATAAAAATTAGTCCTGACTCATTTCAAAAGCCAACCAACTAACCAACCTTAATTTGGTTGTTACACTCACAATGCTTTTTTTTTTGCTGTACTCTTGGGGCTTCTTCAGGTATTTTTTGTTATAGTCAGTAACCTTCAGTGAATTTCAAACTGAACCCATTATTCAATCCAGGATAGTAGATTGTTATCATTACACTGTCCCTGAGTTTGAACATTAGTTAATGTAATGAAAAAAGGGGGTTGGAACTCCTTCATGCCAACTATGTTGCTCACACTAACTCTCAGAATAATATGACTCTGCAACTCGAACCAACTCCTCTTAACTCAATGTCTGCTCTCCGCTCTCAGAATAACACCCACCTGCCTCGCCAATTTGGTCTTTTTATAGCCTCTTCTTCTCCTCATATGCAAATTACTGCTACTCGCATATAAGGAGTCCACAAACTCACATTCCTCTTTCTTTCCTTTCCGACGATCAAATGCAGACGCGATGTGAGTAATTTATTCTATTACATTTTAGTCCACAGTTAATTTATAGGGAACAGGGAAATTTGGTTGGGTTATTTGGTTTTTGTTTAGTAGGTTCATGGTTGTTGGTGTTGCTTTTGGGTTTAGATATCTGACTCCATTTGTTTCTTCTCTACCTCATTATATTCATTGATGCTTTCTTTGTCTGTGAAGGCAGCAAAAGAATTACTGAAGGAAGGAAGAAAGAGATAAAGATACCTTTTAGATTTCAGCTTTATTTTGGGGTCTAATACGGCTACTCTGTAATGAGGAAACATCTTCCTGGATTATGAGAAAAATAATTGTATCTCCCTGATGAGGCGTTGAAATGTATTTGTCACTTTCGGTGGGTGATAAGTCTGAAGTCGGTGATTATGTCCAGTTGGCATTTTTATTAATATATGTCTCAGTGGTATCAGCTTGCTATAGGAGAGTCATTTCTGGTGAATTGTGAGTTTGAAAGACTTCTGGTAGGAGAGTGAGGTGGTATGCCACTAAATGGGCATGTAGTTCTCCCCACCAGCAGCAGCAGGAGAGAAGTAGGACTTTCCAGTCCAAGTGGCCACTGTTGAATGAAAGTGAGTTTCTCTTTAGCACTGATAAGTCTTGTCTTTTAGGCATGCACAGCTCCTTCTTCTTGTCAGAGGTTTCTGGGAACTGCTACACTTTTGGATTTTTTAAATTTTCTATTTTTATTTTTTCTAACCCCCACAAATTCACCTTCTTAGTTATTTTGTGTTTGTAACATTGCTTTGTTTTCTGAATCTGAATCCCGGGAATTGAACTAACAACTTTCATTTGATGCTCTTAACATGTAAATAACCTCTCATGTCAGAAATTTTTGCAGAATACTATACATTTTTGCTGTTTACATTTTTATGTTCTTTGAAAGAATGTTTAATCTGTGGTAAACATTAAAAAATAGATATAGATATTCATTTGCATTACAAAAATATATCTAATAACAATTAGCAGAGAAATAGTTGAAAGTGAATAGACCTAAAAGTAAAAAATAGGTGTAAAATATGAAAAATACAGAATGTGGAAGCAAAATATGGAATAATTTTTAAAACATTTTTTAGTATGATTAGTTCAATTTTTGAAAAAAACATTATACATTTATATTTTCATGATTAGCTCTATCATTCAAGCACTTTTTCATTAAAATTCAGCCCAATATGAGAGAGAGAGAGGAAGAAAAGAAACAACAAAGAATCTATGATTTGCTTGATGCCAAAACCAAGCCAAAAAGAATTTCCAAAATAATAGGAGTTTCTTTGTCTACCATATACAAAGCAAAGAAAATTTTTTTACAGAAGAGCTTTTTAAGGGTGGGAGAGGAGTGGAAGATTGAACAAAAAATGAAAAGAAGGCTTTTTAACTGCTCTCACTATGGCAATTAAGAAATACCCCACAAAGTCAATAACAAAGCACTCTAATGACTTGAAAGTCCACAAGAAAACTGAGAACAGCAATTAAACAAGATTTAAAACTGAAATCGTTTAACAGGACTCCCTGACATATTTTTGAATAGGAAGATGAAAGAAAAAAAGGCTCATGAGGTGCAAAATAACACAAAAATTTTGTCAGGAAAATTTTCTCTATTTTGATCTTCAAATTTATGGCCTCAATCAAGCCCAAACATTAACCCCTTTAATTACGCTATATGTGGCAGTTAAAAAAAAAAATGCAGCTTCCCATTCAAATATTGATTTGCTGAAGACTGCTATTCAGAAGGAATGGAATAACATATCTGAAGAATTTATTTCGAAGGCATGCTGACACAATATTTGAAAAAAATGACAGCCATATTGAGTAAATTTACTGTTTTGTGTCTACTTTCTTATTTTGTTGTTTATTTTTCCAAAATTAAAATTAATCTTGTTTTATAATAATCATTTATTATTATACTAGAATATTCCTAATTTTGCTTCTGCACCCTGTACCAGTAGAGACTTTGTAATATATGTACTTGGGTAATGTTATTTGAGATAATGAGAAGTACAAATATTAACTTTAAAAGAGGAATTTTATTCTTCGTATACAATGCCACGTGTTGGCTAGAAAATGTCCGGCAGTCAACACGTGTGTTTAGTGTTTGGAATCTCTTCAGCAACTGCCTCCTCTTCTGTTCTTGGGTCGTCTTCGGCAACTGCTACTATCTCCGCTGATTGGCCAGAGGGAGAGGGAAAGCGAGAGAGAAAAGGAGAGAGAAGGAAAGAGAGAAGAGTGAGAGGCGATGGATTCTGGGATAGCATTCCTTGGCCAAGGTGGAAGTAAGGACCAAGATTTCTGTTGAGTTAGTATTGACTGCCCATTTACTGACCTTAGTAAGGGAGGTGATACTACAACTTAATTATTAGTTGTGACCATCATGATCCTTACAAGAATTGCCATGTTTGTGTCACAATATAAGCACTTACTCAATAGAAAAATTTGATATGAAAATTTATTGTTGAAATGTTTGTAGAAGAAATAGAATTACAAAAGTTTCAAAAGAGAAAGTAAGCTAATATATATTATTAAAAAAAACTGAACTATTTTTGGCCCAGCCCCACTTTCTGTCACATCCCAACACTTAGAATAAATATGTACAAGTTTATATTTGTATCAACGGAATATAACTTTAAGCTAATTATACCTGTATACAAAGTGATATGTGTACATGTACAAACATGTACTTCTCTGAAATACCATTTGGTTTATCATTAGAATGAAAAATATACAAAATTTAAAAAGTTGTTTTGTCCATCATTTGATTGATTAATCATAGGATCTCATTAATCTCAGTAGGCAGTTGCTAATAGCCAAAAACCTTCAATGGATGGTAAAATTCTCAGCTCATATGAAACCATATATACTAGGTATATCATTGCTAATTAAAGATATCCTGCTATTAGATTTAAATTAAGGCTTCCCTGATATTTTGAATAATTTAACAATACTTCAAGCCCATTTGATGACGGAGGGAAGACAACTCCCATTTCTTGCACTAAGAAACATATTTAACTTAACATAGAAAACTAACTGTAAAAGCAAAAAAATTGTGATAAAAAACATTTCAATAACCAGTGAATAAAACTATTTATTTTTTATTTTTTAATAAACAATTTGAGCTTTTTCTCTCAGGATCCGATGGCTCAGATTGGTTATTTAAAAAAAATTATTTTCAAAATACTATTATTATAAGGACTTATATCTACATCTTTTTTTTTTTATATTTTCCTTCTTTGAAATATATTTTGCAAAGTAGTTTTAATTAAAAGTTTTGAACATTGGATTAATTGTAGATTCCAATTTTTTACTGGATTATCAATTAAAATGAATTGTAAGATCAACTGTGCAAGGACAAAATCTACTCTTTAAATCAGATTGTCCTTTTTATACAAATCTGATTTAAAAGTAATGACTGTTTGAAAGGACCACATGTGGCATCTATGATTTTAGTAACTTTGATTCTATAATTTACCTTAGGCCAACCAATGTAGAATCTATAAAACCATACAGATTATCAGCATAATGTAAAACACCTGAAAGAAGTTGACTTTTGTTGGGTTTTATGACATAACAACCTTTGTAGGTTATTTAATGCCAAATCCATTTTTATGTGAATAATCTGTTCTATTTAAAACAATTCAGTTAAGCATAAGTACACAGTTTGTCAAACTATTTCAAACTATTCAAGCAGTTATATGTAACAATTCAGTTAATTGTAAATACAGTTTTAATGTCAAAAAACAGTTCTATTTCAAATAATTCAGTTAAGCATAATCGCGTAGTTTAAATGTAAGTACGGTTTAATTGTCAAAAACATTTCCATTTCAAGCTAATCAGTTTACTCAAACAATTCATTTTAGCATAAGTATGCTGTTAGTTCTATTTAACCCATAGATAGGGCCCTGTCAGGTGCTACCACTCCGGGCCAGAGTGGACCTGGAAGTAATGGCAATGAAGGGGTACTCCGCATTCCCCAAAGCTCCAGCACTGTTGGAACCTCACCATCAGATTGTTTAGTGTCATATCCAGGACACTCATTTGGGG
Organism: Sepioteuthis lessoniana; assembly: GCA_963585895.1. NCBI lineage: Eukaryota > Metazoa > Mollusca > Cephalopoda > Myopsida > Loliginidae > Sepioteuthis > Sepioteuthis lessoniana. The sequence continues at coordinate 12,698 of CAUZXS010000712.1, forward strand.
AGGGGTCTTACCCCTCTGCAGAGGTGCAGTCAGTGTATTCTACAGCCCCAGCTGACTGGGCAAAGAAGATGACTTATCTACATAGAAAAACATATATATATACCAGGTCATGAAAATGTCATGATTGATTTCTGGTTAGGGAATTTTCAGCTCAATGTCTTCTTTACATGGTCATTATATTCTGTCAAATTTTGTCATGATTCATGACTCTTTGTCTTAGTCAAAAAGTTATCTTAATTTTTACTTATTATTTATTTATTATTCTAATGTTTTTATCTTACTTCATTTCTACTCAACAAATCCAGATTTTCTATTAGAAAGAATTGTTTTGAGTGACAAAGCTAGTGATTACTTGGTTGTTTTATAGGTAGCCAAAGGGTTAGATTCTGGAGACTGAGAAATAATTTATAAAGGTGACAAGAGGATGAACATGAAATAGTGATGATCTATGAGGTCACTAAAGATAGCCACAAGTCAATTTAGGGTCCAAACTGATATTTGCAGCCAAATGGAAGAAGTTAATGGAGAGGTGACAAGACAAAGTTCAACACTCCTGAAGCAAACCCAAGAATCAAATGGACATTTGTTGCTTGACTAATAACAATCATGTAGGATTTGAGAGATTTCATTAGCTTTGAAAAATCAATTGGGATTTTGAGAATGACAGTCAGACATGTTTTGGAGGTTTCTGAAGAGCTTCAACACAAAATGAAGAATATGAAAAAAGTTTTCTCCCTCCAATAAATGATAGTTAAAAAACTGAACAATCCATTTAAAACATAGATATATATAGGAACCAAAATGTAAGCATAATTTGTCAACTTCTTTCATCACTTGGACAGGAATGATGATTGTACTTGTAAGAAACCCCTGCAATTTTATTTCAAAATGTCCTTTCCTTTTTGCCCAAGAAAAAAAACAACTAATGTTGTTTACCCAGAAAAATTATCAACATAAAAAAAAGCTTTTTGTATTTTGTCAGAATACTGTTTTCTATGTTATACTTTGTTTTTTTAAATATATGTTAAAATTTACTCAATTAACTTTAAGGTGTGATTACTTTTTCACTGAATCATCACTTTATTGTTATTGGTAATACATTTTTATTTTTATGGGATCAAAGAATGTCTTGCAAGAATATCTGCCATTCATGTATACAAACATATATATTATTTATTCCAGCTGAGCGAAAAACTTCTCTTGGAAAAGAATGGCATCCAAGTTGTCTTCGGTGTGGTCAGTGTGAAAAGGTTTTAACTCCTGGTCAGCATGCAGAGGTAAGAAAAACTTCTATTTTTAAAAATTTCATCTTGAATTTGTAGAATATATATTATACTTATTTTAAAAAAAAAAAAAAAAAAGAAAAAAAAAAAGAATTTCAATAGTATTGGGTTAACAGATTTTTCTGAAGAAAATGTTTCTAAAACTTTTAATAAAAAAGAAAACTCTTTTTTGAAAAACTATTCACTTTGGGAAGTTTTAGCATACTTCAGATTTTTACTGTTTTTCTTGGTCAATTTTGAAATTTAACTTGAAGATTAGTGTAAGATGAGCATTCAGCAATTTATTCTATATTTTAACATTTTGTTTTGTCATTTCATTTTAAGGCTAAAAAACATCCTGATGGAAGAAGAAAAGAAGAAGTAAATGATAATAGCTATGAATGATAATGATACAGTGAAAATCAAAGGATTATTATTTTATTTCTTTTCCTCTTTCAATGTCAACATGATTTTCTTTATAGATTTGTTATTTTATTACATCTTCAAGAATAATAATTTTTTGTAGCCTGCTTTTGTGCTGAATGTTATTTTTTAATCATCCAAATTCTCATTATAATGGAGATAACTATGAAATGCTAATGAGAATCTTCACTCCTTCCTAGAGAGAAGTAACAATATCATCATGGACTGCTGTTTCTATAAGAATCCAATGGATTCATGCATTGTCAAGTATATTTATAAAATTAAGTCATGAGAGTATTGCATGAAATTCTGACAACTCTTTATAGATTTTATCAAACCTATTGTATCTAATAGGCCACAAGATTAAAATTAATGTAAACAAATCTATCAGACTTTATCAATCTCAATTCAAAAAAAATGTATCATTTGAGGTTCAAGTTCAAGATCCTCAGAATAGACTCATTTAAATTTTTATTACTACTCACTTTATAACCAAGCCATTGGCCTAATGAGTAGAGTGTTCACCAATAGTCATGGGAGCAGGGTTCAATCCCAGGATCAAATCATACCAAAGACTCAAAAAATGGTACTTGATGCCGCCTTGCTTAACCCTCAGCATTATAAGGTACACATGAAGGGTAAAGTGGAGTGTAGCACTATGTGGGTAGGCCGCCAAAGCAGACGAGTCTGTTTTGGCGCGAAACCAGACAAAGGATTCTTGGACATGAAATCTCGCCGTATCCGGAAGTGGTAAGGGGACGCGAATGGGAGTTGACGACGCGACCCAGCGGAGGGCAGTTGCGGCTGGACAGCAGAGAGGCAAACAGCAGAGGTTGGCGTGGATCCACGGACAGGGGCAGTCAACACCAGACACCGGAGCAGAGAGGTGAGGCAGCATGGGATAGGGTCCAGCGAAAGTGAGTCAAGATGAGTCTGATTCCAGTAGCATTGTGGAATTTTCGCTAGTAACCCACGCTAGCGATAGTCTGCACATGCATGTAGTGTTGCATACCTTCCTCTGCTCTTGGTTAACCCCAAGCTTTGTTTGTTCGTTTGTCCTTCTATTTTCTCCGTTCCCTCGATCGTATTCTTGTGTAGGTAAAGAAATGTGCGTTACCCCCTCAGCCACTAGTTGATCACCGGCCGGCTAAGAAGTGGAATGGTTAGAAGACAGAGATAATGTGGTGGGGGTGTGTGGGTAACGTTTACAGGAGTAATCAAAGGAAAGAAGTAGCGCCCTCCCCTACACCTCAGTGTAGTAGCTCTTGAAAAGTGAGCCTTCAGGTTACCTTCGACAGTGGTCGCCAACTTTACTTACTTTCTCACTTAATTCTCCTATCATTATTATGATGATCTGATTTTGGTATATATCATAACACAGCAAAACTGGCCTATTGTAGTGAGATTTTTGTTAGTATAATTGTATGAAAATGTTTTAACTTAAAGAATAAAGCAATTTCCAATGTAATTAGCAACTGGGGCATGCTCACCTCGATCATTATAATTTCTCAAGGGCAATAACTATTAAATGATTATTAATGATTACTTGCCCTTATTCATTTATATGCAACTGATTATAATAAAAATTCTATGAATAGGATGTTATTAAATTTTGAGTTAAATGTGGTTTTAAAGTAATTTTCAGCAAGTTAAATTCAAAATGAAAAAGTTGATTGTAGTCATTTTATTTATGTTGATTTTCCAGCACAAAGGTCATCCTTACTGCAATCAATGCTACCAGGCCTTATTTGGTCCGCAGATGTTTGGATATGGATCAAATGTATTTTCCCAGGCCAACTATCGGAGAAATCAAGCAGTCCCTATCAAAGATCAGACAACAAAAGATCCTCCAACATTGCAGAAGAGGTAGGTTATTTCTTCCAGTGACAATCAACTCAAAGAATGTTAACACTCAACACAAGTAAAAATAATGGTTGTATGTAAAAGTCAATCATCATAAACAGAAATAAAATGAAGAAATAGATTTCAAATAATGTATTTGAAATTTCTTTTTTTCTTTTTCTTTCAATTTTTTAAAATACAAAATTGGGCAAAAATCCTACAGAAAAATCTTGGGTAAATAATCAAATGAATTTTGAACAATTCTGGAATTACAATATAATGAAACAAATTTAATTTGTTAAATTCATACTGGCCAATTTTTCTCAAATATTATCATACTACTTAATATTATTACTAATTATTATAACAGAGGTAATTGTGATCAGCTATGATACACTTTATGACATTGTGTCATCAAGGTAGCTCATAAAATATATTCACTTAATTTTCCCAGTTATTTTAATTTTTTTCCCAAATTTCTAGTTTCAACTGTAGATCTCATTCCACTTAAAAAAAAACCCAATAAAACTACTGTTTCTAAATAGTGGTTTCAGATATGTTCAAATTTCATTTATTAAATGTAACAACTATTATGAGACAAAAGTAGTATTTCTTTATATAGAAAGTGTAATTATATGTAGCCCATGTATTTCTAATATTTCATACGTATGCTGCTGCAAAATAAATAAATAAATACAGCTGTCTGCCAACAAAGCCTTCATCAGATAATGATTCTGGAGTCAGGCATGGTTTTGAGGTCAAAGAAATCATTATCTTAAATAAGATATGAGATTAAGTTAAATTAGATTAAATTAAATAAATGAATTAATTTAATTCATTTAAATGAAAAAATAAGCAGACATTTTTATATATTAGAGTGTATCAAAATTATTTTCCTTTTTAATCAACTGTATATATTTTCCAAGTTTATGTAAAAAAATTAGTATATAATGGTATCATTTGATGATCCGTGTTCTTCAGAATGTTTTCAAATGCTGGTGTTAGTTCCTCTTCTTCCTTACATTTAAAACATCATAATCAATGATTGATGGCGGTTTATTTCTGAACTTTATTTCAAGAGCCAATTCAATATCCTTAAAATCCTTAAACCAATGTTGAGCAACACAGCCATATATTGTTTTATTTCCTTCTACATCCTGAATTGTTTGACCAGCTTCAGTAGCCATAAAGCTCAGTTTAAGATATTTTCTCAAAATTGACAAAATCTCAATAGTTGTATCTGCTATTTTAAAACTCCAAACAAAACTTGCAGTTGAATAGCATATATATATATATATATATATATATATATATGAGTCTTTGATAGTACTTAGATGTGTATATGATATAGAGTTTTAAAGTGAAAATCTGTAAAAAAAAAAATGGAAATATATTTGATACACTCTAAGATCATGTATTTTAATAAGTGTATTATAAATATTGAATATTTTATGAAACTATTTAAAACTAAAATAGTAATAATTTGGTATGTGATTTTGAATCTAAAATATTGCTTTTATAAGATGAATACTTTTGAATATGTAAATATTTCGAACAAGGTAGGTATTTTAAAAATTTTATAATCTGATTTATTAAAAATCAGATTGTTCTTTTAATAAAAAGATATTTGTAAAGATTAAAAGCATTTTATTTTTCACAATTTCTTAATATTTTTTATTTTGCAAGTCAATGTATTTGTTTTTTTTCTGTTATGACAAACACTTTCTTTTTCTATCTTAGAAATAAGGCATTTTAGTTATCAATAATGTTTTTTGAAGTAGCATACTCATCTTTATTTGAATTATAACCAACTCCACCCCTCAATCTATTTAAAGTGTGTGTCACATTGAATGACCATTAGGGAGGTTAAAATAAAACAATTACTTTATTCCTAATTTGGTCACATCCAGACTTCTTTGCAGGAATTAACCTTCCAATTTTAGGGATTGAAATAAAGTATCACTCGGAGCATTTGCTCCAAGTGACACTTTATTTCGCTTGATCCACTAAACTATTATTTGAATATGTTTCAAATATGTATTTCAGGTAGTGTTACCCCATCACCTAGGGCACCAAGTTCTAGGGGAAACCTTTCAGGTGTCTAAGATAGGAAGACTTTTAAAATTAGAATGAAGAAAATAAATCAGAATAAACAGAAATAAAAATATTCCTTGATATGAAGTTGTTGCTCACAAAACCTTAAGCATAGAATGCAGGAAGTAAATAGGATGAAGCAAGGTTGTAAGGAAATTTCATAAATACATTTACTTTCTGTTTTATAATGAGCATAGCCAGTTTAGCTACTCAGCATCTCTCTCTCTCTCTCTCTCTCTCTCTCCTTTTTTGATTCTTTGAATTAGGATACAGAATTTTTCCTTTATCTTCTCACTAAGATGTAGCAAGCCAAAATTATAACATTTCTTCTGACCAAGAACTTAACTGTATATGTGACATAATCTGCTTGTGTAAATTTTTTTTTTTACCTGATTATTGTAATAACCTTTTTATTCTTATATATTCATTTTTTTCACTGTAAACTACAAATGTAAAACAACACTTAAAAAAGGATTGAAGTTCAGCTTGCCCAGGGTACCATGAATCTTAGAGATGGCCCTGACTGTAAGAGTTTTGAACATTAATTTATGCTAAGTATTCTTATATTCTATGCTATAGACTTCCTGATTTCTGGTTTTTGTATGGCACTTATTTCTTAGTTTATGTATTTTTCAGTGTAATATCTTCCGACTTCATTTCAGTTGGATTGGGTCAATTCATTAGTTTATTAATCTGCTGGTTGTTGAGTCTTGAGGAACCTGAAAAGATTAATGTAACCTCAATAAGAATGATTGCTATTGAAAAAGAGGACTTGTGAGTCCAATTTCTAGAAAAAAAAATATTGGATAGGATGAAATAAGGATGATGTCACCTGATAAAAAAAAAATGTTCTCTTTGAAACACCTTGAATATTACTAGACACTACATACATTTGAAGGAGACTAAAAAATACACCAGAAAAAAACAAAACATTATGATCAAAATAACAAAGATGAGGATGCTAGATTTGAAAATCATTAAGTTTTTTCTCTTTGGGTATGAATATTTTATTCACATTTTTTTCTGTTTCAAAAGTAAGCCACTTTCTTTTATTTTATTGGTGGCTTTCTATTCACTAGCCATCGGAGTGTCAAGGAATCCATTCAGCTCTGGGACAGGTTGGTTTTTGATGAATGTTTTCTGTCAATTTCATTTCAAGAAGGTGAGCAATGAATGAAGCTAGATTATTAAAATAATCAATTGCCTTTTATTTTCTTTTACTGGCTATTTTGTTTACTATCACTTGTTTCCCTATATCATTATTATTATTATTATTATTATTATTATTACTACTACTACTAAAACTACTACAATGACAACTGATGCTTTTTTTGCTATACACAAAATATAAGCTTCAATATAGATCGAATGTTGTTGCCTACACTTTTTCTTATTTTCTTTTAACTAGCTAAAAACTTGTCCTACTGGCAGGATTTTAAGCTAGTAACACCAAACTATGTTTTTGTTAGGACTTATAAATAAACATCCTTGAGAGGTTAACATTTTGGCTTCCTAGTAGCCATTGCTCATATTATAAATTTAAACAAAACACAATTTTTTAAAGTTTTATATGTTGGTGACCTTAAGAAAGCAATGGAAAAAAGGATATAACTTTGGTTTCTGATACAAAAAATGTTAAGACATGTTTATTTTAAAAGGGGTGCTGAAATGTTCTCAGCCTAACCAAAAAAGATAATGACTTTTGAAAAAAAAACTGAATTTTATTTTGAATGTGTTAAAGAAAGTTGAAAAATGATGTGCCAAGATTAGGTTAGATTATTTGGTTTAATGGCATATCAACCCTCGATGGTTATTTAATGCAAAATCCCGTTTATACACATATATATTATATATATGATTTTTAAGTGAATAGTTTGTAAGTAACTTTATTATTAAATGATTCAGAGCTCATTTGTTTGCACACAGTTAAATGGTTTCAAGTATTGCTATTTAACATTAATAATTCTATTTGATATTAATAATATTACCTAGTAAAAGATTAAACAGTTCTATTTGACCCTTAGATAGGACCCTAACAAGTACTACAAGCCTGGGTCTGAGTGGACTCGAGAGCAATGATAATGAAGGGGTACTCTACATGACCCAAATTCCAAGACTGGAGTTTTATCATCAGGTGCAGTTTAATGCTTTACCAAGGACACTAAATTGTTTTAAGTATTGCTATTTAACACTAATAATTCTGTTTTATATTCATAAACATCTCTAATAAAAAAAAATTTAAAAATTCTATTTGACCCACAGATGGAACCCTAAGAAGTACTACCACTCAGAGTGAGAGTGTACCTGAAAGTAATAGTAATGAAGAAGTACTCCATTTTTTCCAAACTCCAAGATTGGAACCTCATCATCAGATGCAAGTTAATGTCATACCCAGAGCACCTCTGGAGGTGTAACGGTTGGCAAGCTAGACTAGCAAACCTACACGAGTGAGTTCGAGTCTCATTGGGTGCCCCATTCATTCGGCCTTGTGCCACATCAAAGCAAAGCGCTTTGTAAATTACTAATGTCATACCTAGAGCACTAAATGGTTTTAAGTATTGCTATTGAACCCAAATAATTCTCTTCAATATTATTCATTGATTTGCACACTGATGGTTTCAAGTATTGCTATATGATACAAATGATTCAATTTAGCATTAATCATTTGTTTCCTTACAGTTAAATGGTTTCAAGTATAGTAAATGATTAAATAGTTCTATTTTAGTATATGAACCATAGATGGGCTCTAACAGGTACTATCACTTTGGGTCAGAGTAGATCTGGGAGTAATGGCAATGAAGGGGTACTTCACATTCCCCAAATCCCCAGGACAGGAGCCTCACCATCAGATAGTTTAGTGTCATATCAAGGACACTCATTAGAAGAGGGTCTTACCCTTCTGTAGACGTGCAGTTGGCATATTCTACAGCCTCAGCTGTCAGAGCTGAATGATGTGCCAAGTGTGATGAACTGCAGTATGTATTTGTAAAATAGTATATACATTCCCTTTTTGGTTAGGTCAAGAATTTTTCAGCACCCACTCATCTACAGTTACACAAAAAGAAAAGTGAAGATTTTATTTAGTTAACTTGATAAACACAGAGAGTTCAGTTTAGCATTATACTTTCATTATAGATGAAACTCCTTCACTAAAAATTCATATAGTTTGGAAATTTTCAAAAACATTTATGCTAAAAACTTGCTCTGCAGTCTCATTAGTAAAAATAGAAAATTTGGTGTTCATAACTGTCCTTGAGTTATGCAATGAGAAATAGACAAAAAAGACATTTGGTGAATCAATAAGTAATCACAGAAATTACGTCAAATTTTAAGTACAAATTGTAAAACATTACCAAATACTTGATATAATCTTAAGGATTAATTACTTAAGTAAAAAAATTATTGTCCTTAATATCTAATTCAAATAATATTGTTTATCTACCTCAAAGTTTATCTTGTCTGCAAACTTTTCAGTTAGCACTAATTATTTAACTTACAGTCCTATGACTCTTCCATTTAGAAACAATTATCTACCAGAATAGCATTATCTAACCATCTGTCTACTCACTACCAATGAATCTAACTAAACATATATCAAACTACTTACATCTAATTATATACATATATATATATATATATATATATATATATATATATATATATATATATATATATATATATATATATGTTCATACTTCAGTTTATAACTGCTTAATTTTTTAAAACTTATTTTAGGCCTTGGTAATGAAAGTTGCATTGTTTTGGTGGTTGTTATAGAAAGGTTGTTGTTTCATGGTGAAAGCAACTAAAGTAATACAGCATCTGATTTCACTAAAGAGCACCAAGTTTGGTGCTTATGGTCTTGAAGGTCATTGTTTGAAGTAATAGCTGTCTGTAAGGCCTTTGGATTTTACGTGCTTGCCTACCTCAGCTTTGTTAGTAGCAGATTATGGAGTCATGGCCAAGGGTAATAGATTATTTAAATTTTCCAGATAAACAAATATTAAGATAGTAATATTATCTACCACTTTTTATCTGTTCAGTAAATACTGGATATTTATTTTTTACCAATTATTTTCATATGTTACTGGGTAATTTACTTTAGAAAGTTTTAATTCATCTACAGAACTTTACCACCAGCTATCTTCCAATGAGCATTTGCCAATTTTACTATTTCTACTCCAATATATAGACCTAGTTTGGAATGATTTTGAATGGGTAGATGCTCTCTTGTATATGGTCACCATCAAAGTTCTAAAAAGACTTTAGTTTAAAATCATATTTGGTGGTTTTATATCTGCTTTCTTTTACTTTTCACCTATACACTCATTTGCATAACCTGTCATTGTTTCGCTTCCTCTTGTCTTATCTACCTTCTTTTTTTTGCTACATTTTCCCCTTAATTTTTTTCTGTTGTACAAAGTGTTAAAAAAACCCAATGAAGACTGAAACTGCATTTATCAAGATGGACATTAAAAATGAATAAAATTTTTGTTTTTGGAATTAATTCAACACACTTACTCTAGCAAATTTTCCAGGAATCAAAACACCTTTGAAACTAATCTTTCATAATGGTTGTACTTCTTTTAATATCTGCTATATTTTCAAATTTTACTCTTGAGGTGAATTTTCACTTCAGGAAAAAAAGATGAATCAAAAGAGTATTGAAACTGGCTTCATAAGTATTTTTCAAATTTACACTGGTTTGTCTTGATTAAATCTTGACTGTTGTCTAGACAGCAATCTAGTCATCATCACTTTATTATAAGTAAAGTAAGTAAAGTTAGCGACCATAGTCGAGGGTGACCCGAAGGCTCCCTTTTCGATAGCTACTACACCAAGGTGAAGGGGAGGGCGCTACTCCATTCCCTGGATTGCTCCACTTTACCCTTGAACCGTACCTTATAATGTTGAGTGTTAAGCAAGGTGGTATCAAGTTCCATTTTTAAAGTCTTTGGTATGACTCGACCTGGGATTGAACCCAGGTCTCCCGGGCCATTGGTGAACACTCTAACCAATGGGCCAATGTCCCGGTTCAAACCGGACATTGGCCTAGCGGTTAGAGTGTTCGTCAATGGCCCGGGAGACCTGGGTTCAATCCCAGGTCGAGTCATACCAAAGACTCAAAAAATGGTACTTGATGCCTCCTTGCTTAACACTCAGCATTATAAGGTACGGATCAAGGGTAAAGTAGAGCAATCCAGGGAAGGAGTAGCGCCCTCCCCTACACCGTGATGTAGTAGCTATCGAAAAGGGAGCCTTCGGGTTACCCTCGACTATGGTCGCCAACTTTACTTTTTTACTTTATTATACTATAGCTTAATTGTGCACATGTCTTCATTGAAATTTGAAATTTTAAGATTCACTCTTAATACAATTTTTATCACACCTTGTATACAGGATATTTAATAAAAAAAAAACACACCCTAAAGATAAGAGGGTAGAATTTATTCACACATAGATTTTATACTGTTATATTAGTCATAAGTAAAGTTGGCGACCTTAGTCGAGGGCGACTCGAAGGCTCCCTTTTCAATAGCTACTACACCGAGGTGTAGGGGAGGGCACTGATTCCATCCCAGGTTGAGTCATACCAAAGACTCAAAAAATGGTTCTTGATGCGGCCTTGCTTAACACTCAGCATTATAAGGCAAGGATGAAGGGTAAAGTGGAGCAATCCAGAGAAAGGAATAGTGCCTTCCCCTACATCTCGGTGTAGTAGCATTTGAAAAGAGAGCCTTCAAGTCACCCTCGACTAAGGTCACTAACTTTACTTACTAACTTATATTAGTCATATGGTAACATTGAGAGAAAAAAGTATTTAGCTATTGAAATGTTTATGTTATGTGCTAACCTTATTGAAACATCCATTTGTATTATATCACTATCATTTTCCAATGACAAACAAATGTTTATTCTTAAGACTTATTTTGAATATAAATTTCTTCTTTTTTGGATTTTTTGAAAGGTTTAGTATTTTAGAATAATCCTCATAAACTGGAAGAATTAATGGTTGACAGTAAAACAGATTTTAGGCTTAACTGAACAAACATTATAAAATGTACTTCCAAATGTAATGAAATTAGAGTGACAAACCAGTATCTAGATTGAAGGAAATTGCTTTCAACATGAAGTTAAAATGTTTATGTAATTAACATATTTTTGTAATTTATATCTTTAAAAATGAGTTTTTAGATTGAAAATAGTTTAAATACAAATTGACAAAAAGAGGGTTGTATCCTTTCTTTAAAAACACCCTGTGTATTTGGTTAAAAAGTATAACTATATCATTTTTAGTACTTTTCCAATTATTATTTTTCTAAATTTTGATATTAAAAGGGAATTGACCAAGTGAGAGAGATAAGGAAATTAATAAAAGAAGAAATAGGAAAAAAGACATGTGAACATAATACAAATAAAAGTTGAAAATAAATTCTCTGCAGCAATAACAAAATGGAAATTTATTACACAAGAAGAAATTGACTAGATGTAAACTGGAAAGAAAAATTCTTTCCATGTAAGCATATGTGATTTAGAACATTCTTACAAAGGAAAAGTCTTTGTAGAAAGAAAAACCTTTGTGTGAGCACATGGTGTATTTTGCTGTTGATATTATAGAGTTACTTACTCAGGAAGAATTTTGATTTATTCATTCTGCTGTAACCTGTCAACTAGTGAATGTGCATCTGCCGGTGTTATTGAGTGTGTGACAATAAACTGTAATTGACCTGTTGGCTACATTGATGGACTTTAGGTATCCACACATTAAGCTAGCTGCCGACTCCTGTATTTTCCATTGTCTACTGTGTCTTTTTAGTGTCTGCCTTGGTAGGTTGCATTTGATATTTTTCTAGAAACCTCCTTGGCTTAGCCCAACTAAAATGCCAGACCTTTGCTCTTTTATTATCCTTGGTTGTAACATGTTTTTTTTTAATCATGTGGTTTGTTAACAACTATATCCATGTAGGTTTGATTTTTGCTCCAAAATTGGCACCTCTGTGTCTATGATTTCTGTTCTATTTTTAGAACTAATGCAAAGGTTTATTTTCAATTATTTGATTTTTAAAGGGCATGACACAATATATACACTTGAAATGTTTCACTTTTTGAGAAGGGACATAACTAGAGATTTTGGTGGGCAGGTGCCTCTTGGACCCTTTTCATCATTTAATAACATTTATTGTATAATGTCAATAAAAATGTAGTAGGTGAAATATTATTTATAAAGCTTTCAAGACGCCTTCTCTATTGCAAGTTGAGTTGGAATGTTGTTAAATAACCACCTCCTCTTAACATATTCATTATTTGATTAATTTTTCAACCTATATCTATATTCTAACCTACTTTGTATACTTCAGAAAGCTTATTTATGCTCATGTTTAAAGCATGAAAAGTATAAAAACATATTCTCATTTACTTGTGGAGGACAAAATTTTAAGTGGGTTAAAAAAAATCTTTTTAAGAAAAAATAAAGCATTTCATTTTAGTTGGAATTTATGGCAAATGTTATCGTTCAGATTTTATACAAGATGTGTTGAGAAAATTTCTGCATTTTTGGTTTTATTTTCGAGGGCCCTGAAAACTGAGAAAACTTTGTATTTTTTAATCAAATCTTTTTTTTTTTATCCCACCATTACTATTATCATTCATTAATCTGGTAATGGGAATAAACTATAATACAAAAACATTTCTTAACTTCACAACTTAGTGAGGAAGAGGAGGAGAAGGAGGATATTAGTTCTAACTCCTGTCATCCTTTGTTTTTTGGTTGTTTTTTTTTAGTATATCTTAAAATGTACTCAATAACCTTGATTACTTTTTCTTTCAAATAACAATGGATACCATAGCTAGTTATTAGCTTAAACATTTTTCTTTCAACTTTTGTAAACATGTTGAAGTAGAAACTAACTTTTTAAATGCACTTCAGATGCTACAGAAAGATTATTCATGCTCAAGAATGTTTCTTTTTCATATTTTGAATATGAAAAAAATATACAAACATACCTTCATTTATTTGAAGAAGAATACATTAAATGTGCTGGTAAAGTTTTATAGCAGAAAAGCAAACAAAGCATTTGTTTCCTTTTATCATATTTTTAAAAAATTATTTTTCTCTTTCTCTTTGCTAGCTTCATTTTTTGTTCATTGTTTGATCTTTCCCAACTGACTGATGCTCAAATACATGTTCTTAGTATTGCCAATCATTGTTTTACCTTTTCCCATTTGTTTTGTAACTAGTTATGCCTGTAATGTGAATTATTATTCTTTTCTACATTAGTATTATAAATATTACTATCTCTGTCCCATAATCGTTGTTACATTTATATATGTAAAGTTTATATAATGTAACAACAATTATGAGTCAGTAACAGTATTATTATTATTACATTACTTTTTTTCTCTATTGGTGAATTTCTGTTGCTCTGAATTCTTTTTATTTAGTTTAATCTTTCCTTAACGCATGATTCTGGAAGTGAATACTCATGTCTAAAAGAAAAGCATGGAATAAGCATCAACTTAAAAAAAAAGAAGGCTATGAAACTTTTATGCCTTGAAATATAATGAGAGTAATTTCTCTTATCTATAATTGTCATTTTTTTAATATATAGGACAGATATATAATTGAGATGATAATGATAACATGAATTCAATTTTAAATATTAACATATATAGGATAAATGCTGGGAAATGAAAACAAAAAAATAACTTTTTTGTGTTACTCAAATCAATGATGCTGTACTTAATCATGTATACTGACTGTAAATCTGTAGTCAAAATTGTCTCAGCACATCAGGTTTTTGAGTTAAAGCAGAAGTTTCTGACATTGTCTGGGGTAAAGGTCCAGGAAGGTAACATTAACACTGGCACAATGATCATGTGCACAGAAATCAATTTATTGAATATTTCTGGTTGGTCTGAATGGGGATGGTGATAGTTTATGTAAATTTTTTTAAAACAAAATGGTTACAGGAGCAATTTAGGCATTCAATGTGATTTCAGAGGTTGGATCTGACTTTATTCACCTCACCATTTATGAAGTTAAAAAGTATCTTTGTATTCTATATCAAAGTCTTAATCTTACTCTGTTTGGTCAGAAATAGCATATTTTGCCCTGTGATGATTTCCAGTAATCAAAAATAACCTCAAAGCTAAATCTCATTACGTTAGAGCTTAAAGTAAAGTGAATATCCATACAAAGGATCGGGTCTTTGGGACTTATTGTATGGCAGTAATCCTTGGGCAGACATACAAACACACAAACTTTAAAAAAAAAAAGCCTTGATACATTGTCTCCATCTCAGATACTTTTAGTTACTGTAATCAATAAACTTTGTGTGTTATTGCTCTTTATGAAGTTCTGTGTGGCCAGTTTCATGTAAAGAGATTGAAGAAGACTTTTTGCAAGTTTACCAGTGATATGTGCAGTACATTGAACAAAAGCCTATTGTGCAAAATAAGTTTTGAGTACAGGTTTGGAATCAGTATACTCAATTTAGTCTAAAATACTTTTACCTCAGTAGCAATATCCTTGTTGCCTTGTGTTATGTTCCTATCATGATAATAACATAAATTCTCAATCAAATATACAATAATATGTTCAAATTAATTATTCAATTTCAGCAGTCCTCATATAATTTTCTGAACTGTTGTTGAATTTGTAGAGAAATGACAACTACTGAATGAACTATTTGCACTTTATTAACTGAGTTCTATGAGATTATTTTAATGCTACCAAGCTCATTGCATTTGAGGCCTTTTGGATGAATTTTATCAGGAGGTGTAAAGTCTCGTTTGGTCCATCCTGCAGAGAATAAAAACAGGGGGACTAGTAAGTCATCCTTTTTTTTATTCACTGCAGGATTACAAAAAATGTGAATGTTTGTCAAACATTTTCTGAGAGCCTGGGAAATTTCTGAACTTTCTTTGGGTTCCAGGCCTCCTATGGATTCCAAGACTTGGGTACCTATCTTCTCAGAGGCTCAGCTTTGCATTTGGCTATACAATTGGTTCACTCACTAACATGACAGAATAATTACTATAATGTATATGATCTTGAATATACAATAGGATTTCATTAAAGGTAAATAGTTTCCAATATCCCTGTGAATGGTGAAATCCTTAGATATAACCATAGTTATATCAAAAAATTTTCACCCAAAAAAAAAGAAAAAAAAAGTACCCAATAGTTTTTTAAAAATGTAATTAAAATAAAAAAAAGTTATCAACTTAAAGAAGGGGCCCAAATATTGTCTTTAACATTTTAAAAATCAATTATAACTGAAAGTTAAGATTTACAATAATTGGCAATAAATTAATCCTTACACAGTATTTTTTATATTGTTAAAATATTATCATTAAAGTCTCATAACTGTCTTTTTTAATTAATTTTTTTTTATTTTATTGCTTTCAAATACAAGGGTGAATCAATAATTATTTGCATTTTTGTAATATATTTTTATTTTTTGTTAGGTTAATAATCATTGATTCATCTTTGTATATGGTTTTAGTTAAATGAAAGTTTTGAACATAAAAGTTTAGTTTAGTTACTAGTGTAACTTCCATTTGCAATTCTTTGGATAGTTAAGTTCTATTATATATATATGTGTGTGTGTGCATGTGTGTATAGTTTAATAGGATTAACTTGAAATAAATCTGAAAGAAAAATGACTGATTAAGCCAAGGAATAAATATATAGATAAAACATTTTTGTTTCTAGTTTTATTTAAGATTCAGGTTTCGAATTTTCATTGAACTAAATAAATTTTGATATTTTTACTCAGTCTACACCAAAATATAATGATTTTAATCCCAAAATACTGAATTACACAAGATTTTTATCTTCATAGATATTTTTGATAACTCAGAACTACCCTCTCTACTGTGGGTTTTTATTAAAAGAATAAAATGTACTTTTGAAAAGTTTATGATATAGAAGACTGCTGATCTGGAGGGTAGGGACATTGAAATGAGCTCAAACATCTTAGGAAGAAGCATGCATATAAGCACACACAAAAACTCTTATGTGCATTTTATATTACCATTTGAAATTATGATATACAGAAGAAGAAAAACCCAAACCCAAATCTGTTTCTCTTTGTTTGTTTCAGATTCCCTCCTTTTACCTCTGTTTTTAGATTAGTAAAGCATCCTGATTTGTTCTGATTGTCAATTTATACACTTGAACATTTGCTCTTTACACTTTTCTTTGTAAATTTTCTTTTTATTTTGTGTAAGAAGTAAAAAAAAAAAAAGAGATTTTTGTTTATTGATTAGATAAGATATCAAGTTTCTGTGTGTGATTTTTTTATACTGACATCTTTTTGTCCTGTATTATTAATGAATAACCAAGAAACAGCAAAAAATCTAGAATTTCTATTAAAAGAAAATTAAAAGTGTTTTGATATTTTTAGAACTGAATTTCAAAATATATTTGAAACACTTTACCTAAAAAAGGTGAAGCTAAAAAATAGTGGCATAGAATTAAGGTTTTTTTTGTTTTTTTTTATTTGTTTAAAGAAGAATATTTATTTTGCACAGATAGGTAAACAATTTTGTTTTGAATATTGTTGTCATATGTTTTACTGTTTGTATTTTTAACTGATGTTTTCATTATTAACTCAGTTCAATGAGTACAAATAGATTTGCTCTGAAAAATCAACATAAATAGGAAACAAGACAAAT
>CAUZXS010000713.1:0-12500 GCA_963585895.1 Sepioteuthis lessoniana
CCACAAGGACACCCCTACATTTCAACTGGTAAAAAGAGAGAGAGCGAGAGAGTGTGTGTGCTATATTGCAACAGGTAGAGAGAGAGAAAGAAAGTTATATCTCGACAAGTAAAGAGAGAGAGAGAGAGAGAGAGTGGGGGTTATATCTCAACAGATACAGAGAGAGAGAGAGCTATATCTCAATAGGTAGAGAGTGAGAGAGCTATATCTTGAGATAGAGAGATAGCTATATCTGAACATATATGAAAGAGAGAGCTTTATTTCAATGGGTTGAGAGAGAGAGAGAGAGAGACAGAGCTACATCCGACCAGGATTAGAGCAATAAAGACCAACTCTTCTGAACTGGTCAAGAGTTTGAGAGAGATTGCTAAATAGGAAGGAGAAAGACAGAGATTGAGATTTAGTTACAAAAACTTTATAACACATTTATGTAAACAAAAGAATGGTCATCAATGGTTGGTTGGTTGGATGGTTGGTTGATTGTTTTGTTTTGTTTTACAGCATATCAACCCTTTTCATGTCATTTAATGCTGAATTGAATTTTAAACAATCCAGTTTAGTCTAAGTATAGTTTTTGTTTACCATCAATTAAATGTCAAAAGAGTTTTATTTCAAACAATTCAGTTTAGCATAAGTAGACAGTTTAGTGCTATTTAAAAACAGTTCTATTTCAAACAGTTCAGTTTTGCATAACTATGCAGTTTAAATGTCAAAACAGTCCTATTTTAATCGAACAGTTCTAATTCAAACAGTTTAACATACAAAAACGGTTCCATTTCAAACAATTCAGTTTAGCATAAGTATACAGTTTAAATGTCCAAACAGTTCTATTTTAAGCAATCAAGTTTAGCATAAGAACACAGTTTAGTTCAATTTGACCCATAGATAGGACTCTATTAAGTGCTCTCACTCTGGGCCAGAGTGGACCTGGAAGCGATAGCAATAAAAGGGTACTCTGCATTCCTCAAAGCACCAGCAGTTCTGGAGCCTCACCATCCGATTCTTTAGTGTTATATCCAGGAACTCATGGGAGGAGGTCTTACCCCGCTGCAGAGATGCAGTCAGTATATTCTACAGCTCCATTATTGGGTTATTTACTGCCAAACGTATAGGAACTATAACTCCACAACAGTATTGAATGATTTTAAAGGTATGTCAACCTAACTCGGGTTATTTTATTCCTAGATGTTTGGTAATCATATTCATTGTCCATGAATGTTGTAGGTCGTTTTTTAGTGCATTTTTGTACATGATCAAATATAGATAATTTTCAAAGAGATCTACCGACCTGTAGATGGGACCCTAACAAGTAACTCCAGGTTAGAGTGGACCTGGAGTAATGACAATGAAAGAGTACTCCACACTCCCCAGAACTGTAGCTTCACCACCGGTAGTGTCATAACCAAGGTTGTTGAAAGATGTGAATAAACTGAGATGATGAAGAGACCTAAAAGGTGGCGGAATCTTCCATGAGATATTTGGATTTGACATGATGCCATTAAGATTTACCGTTCCCAAACTAGGCCATTATTGCACACTGAAGAATTAGCTAATTACGTGAAATCACCCTGACAGAAACCGCAACACTTAAATGAAGGTCCGGAAGAGTAAAGGAGACATGAAAAGTAACTAATAGTAAAAAAAAAGATGCATTGAAATCTCAGAACAGAAAAAAAAAATAATTGAAAACAGATAACAAAAAAAAAAAAAAAGAAATGTATAAATAAACAAATATCGTAGAAAATGGAAAACTATTTTTTATCTTCCCAAGTTTGGTTTGGTTTTATGGTATATCAACCTTTGTGGGTTATTTAATGCCAAATTCGGTTTTTATATAGATCTATATTACATATGCTTCCTAAGTTAATTGTTGGTCAGTAACATTATTTCCAAATGAGCAAGAGCTCATTTGTTTGTGCATAGTTAAATGGTTTCAAGTATTGCTATTCATCTCTAATAATTCTAGTCAGCATTATTCATTTGTTTGGACCCAGCTATGGTTTTGAGAAAAGCCATCTCATACAAATAACTCACTTTGTTATTAATTATTTGTTGGCTCACAGTTAAATGATTTCAAGTATCGTAAATGATTAAACAGTTCTATAGATGTGACTTAACAGGTACAGTCAGACTTGGAGTAACACTAATGAAGCGATACTTTACATTTCCCAGGACTGGAGCCTCACCATCAGATACAGTTTAGTGTTATATCCAGAACGCTAATTAGGGGTGGGGGTCATACCCTTCAGTGAAGATGCAGTCAGCATATATTGCAGCCCCAAGATGACTGGGCTGATCTACCCATGTATAATAGTTAGCGTATTTAACTGGAAGACCATTTCCCTAATGCAGAAAAGATGCACCTCAAAATACAATGGCTTAATGTCAGACTTAGCTTACGTTGAAAAATACCTAAAACCGTCCCCCATGCAGGGAACCCTAACATATACTACTAGTCTGGATCAAAGTTGAACTGGGAGTAATGGCAAAGAATGTGTACTCCATCCTCGCTAGAACTCTAGACTTGGAACCTCATCAACATAAACAGTTTAGTGACGTATCCAGGGTATGTAATATAGTAGGGCAGGCTGGGCTTTCTTGCCTTTTTATGTCAACTGGTTTAGGAGAAGGAAAATTGATTTCAAACTAGCAGTATTTTCCCAACCTATTTGCAGGATGTGAAGGTAGGTCAATTTGTTTAGTAGAGTATAGCTGGTTTGCATTCAGGATAGTTCTTCTCCTAGACTGGTTGCCATACCAAGGCTAAAAAAAACAGTCTACCTTACTACTTACCCATAGCCGAGAGAACATTTGCGTTCATGATTTTTCCCAAGGGTAATAGAACAAAATAAAACTCACAGTATTCCACTTGAGAATGACCTTGTTAACCCAGTCAGGGTTTTTTATTTGATTAATTTTTTTTTTTTCGACAGGTCTGTCATATATAGATGAGCATCTTGTTTATTTGGTTTCATGGAGACAAACACAAAATTGCACTAGTCAGGCACTATGAGGAAAGGTCACTTGAATTTTCAGCAAAGAAAAAAGAAAAAAAAAATTTTGCGAACATAGCATAGAAAATTCATAAGAGGTCTGTGGCAGATCTTAATATCAGGGAAGCAATTCCTGAAAATATTGCATTCTTGTCATGAAAGACTCAAAAATCAAAGACTGTAGAAACGGTCAAAGCTATTCACAGAATAATGGCTTTTCAGCACTCAGATTTTCACAACTTTCATGTCTATTAACGTAAGGGATTCCTTTGAGATGACGGTTTACTAATAAACAGGTTTAATAGCCAATATAATCCAATTTTCTATCTCTCTATATCGACAAGAGTGTTTCCTGTTATATGACAACATTTTCATTTGATTAGCAGACCATTGTTAGCGAGTAAGATTTCGTTTGGTTTTATGGCATATCAACCATTGTAGCTCATTTAACGTCAAATCCTTTTTATACATAAATTAAATGTATGATTTATATTCTTAAATAAGCCTCAGATTGGGTTTTTTTTCACACAGTAAAATGGTTTCACTTATTTCTATCTAACACAAGTATACAACTAAATGTAAAAACAGTTCTGTTTCAAACAATTCATTTGAGCATAAGTACAGTTTAAATGTCAAACAGTTCTATTTGACCCATAAATGGGACCCTATCTGGTGCTACCACAATGGGTCAGATATTGGTTGGTTGGGGTTTATGGCATATCAACCTTTCTAGGTTATTTAACGCCAAATCCATTTTTATAGAAATAATCAGTTCTATTTCAAACAATTCAGTTTAGCATGGGTACACAGTTTAATTGTGAAAAACATTTCTATTTCAAGCTATTCAGTTTATTCAAGCAGTTCTAATTCAGAAAATTCAGTCTAGCATAAGTACAGATTTTGTTTACATACAGTTAAATGTCAAAACAGTTCTATATATAACTATTCCGTTTTGTTTAAGTACAGTTTCAATGTCAAAGACAGTTCATTTTCAAACAATTCAGTTTAGCATAAGCACGCAGTTTAAATGTAAATACAGTTTACTTGTGAAAAACATTTCTATTTCAAGCTATTCAGTTTAGTCAAGCAGTTCTAATTCAGCTAATTCAGTTTAAGATAAGTACAGATTTTGTTTGCATACAGTTAAATGTCAAAACAGTCCTATAATCAGTTTAGTGTAAGTACAGTTTCAATGTCAAAAAACAGTTCCATTTCAAAAAATTTAGTTTAGCATAAGCAAGCAGTTTAAATGTAAGTACGGTTTAATAGTCAAAAACATTTCTATTATAAGCTATTCAGTTTAGTCAAACAATTCAGTTTAGCATAAGTATGCCGTTAGTTCTATTTAACCCATAGATAGGGCCCTATCAGGTGCTACCATACCAGGCCAGAGTGGACCTGGGAGCAATGGCAATGAAGGGGTGCTCTGCATTCCCCAAAGCTCCAGCATTACTGGAACCTCACCATCAGACTGTTTAGTGTCATATCCAGGACACTCGTTGGAGCAGAGTGGGGGGGGGTCTTACTCCTCTGCAGAGGTGCATTCGACTGGGCAATCTGGGTCAGAGCAGCAGCTGGTGAAGTCAACACTTCTGTTTGAGTTGTTGAGTGGAGTTATGATAGGGTACGATTGCGTATATAAACACATTGGAGATCATTTTATTTGTTGACCAGCGAGGTGAGTCCTCATGGTATAGTAGCTAACTTACTCAGTTCAAACTCCAGTCAAGCTATTCAGTTTAGGACTAATACCCTTTAGAAAGGCATGAACCCCCTTATCCCCCAAGCTATGGGTTAGATAGTACCATTACAGTTGTTCCTCAAGGATGGCTTTGGCATTAAATTATCTACAACTTTTGATATGCCATTAAACAAAGAAACCATATTTTTTGATCTGAGGCCCATTTTCTAAATTTAAAATGAGTTACCATTATTCTGCAATAAGACAAGATTATAGAGCTGATAAACAAATGTGAATATATATATATATATATATATATATATATATATATATATATATATATATATATATATATATACACTCCCCAACTCCTGTAGGGTTGAGTTCTCTCGCAAATGAAGTAATAACATTGCCATTTATTACCGTTTATTGCAAGGCTCTTCTTACAAGAATTGAGCTCTCAGTAGCCATTAAGCAGATGTGTGTAAACAATAGTAATTGTGATTCATAGCAGTTTAGAATTTACTTCGCTGTGGCCAGTTCCTCGTGACTGAGGGGTAGAGTCTTGGATTGGCATTTGAGTCAACCGGGTTTCGATCCCAGCTACGGGAAGCTAGTATGTCTAGCCACACTGATGAGTTCTGATAGAACGAAACAGATCTGTCTGGGGATGATGATGATATATATATATATGAGAGAGAGATAGAGAAAATTTAAAAGCAAAGTAATCCAAAAGTGATGAATTTATTACGAAGGAAAATTGACATTAAAACTTTTTGGTTTTAAGGAACCTTCATCAAGACTTGAAAATGATGAAACAAGGATGGATGTTTAATAAAATATCAAAAACAGGAGAAGAAAAATATATCCAAAGAAAGATTTTATAACCATCAATATGAGGCTTACTCAATAAAAAAGGAAAGTAAAAAAGGAAAATAAATTTTTTTCAGAAATTTTTTCCATGAATGTATTGTTTGAAAATGATTAATGGCAAAAAGTATTTTCATCTCACAAAAAATTTGTCTTTTGAGGCTGCTCAAAATAGCGGCAAATCAAACAGTTCTCCAAGCTTGAATGCATCAATTTTTTAGTGGCAAACCATGTGAAATTTACAGGAGAAATTGAAACGAGTAAGAAGGAGCATTACTTGAATTACTTTGATTCTATTTCTAACCTTGGTATGGCAACTAGTCTAGTCTCAATTAAAACCTGTTAAACTCCATAGAAATATTGGCCTTGTGTCACATCCAACTTGTGTGGAGGGTGTTGGAATTCTATTGTCATATTTGCCAACCCCTCCGCTCGGGCAGGATATGACACAAGGTCATTTTTTAAGCGAAGTTTAACAGGTTTGAATTCAGAGTTTTTCTTCTCCTAGACTAGTTGCTTCACCAAGGCTGAAGAACCTAGTCTGCCCTACTATTTAGCCATAGCTGGAGGGAGAATAATTGGATTCATACCTTTCCCAAGGGCATTAGTGCTATGTGAAATGCAATTAGCCTCGTCCAGGATTTGAACTCCTGTCGTCGTGTCTGTTTCCTACAACGATAACCATTACACCAGGGGTGTTGGAATTCTATTGTAAGGCTCAGCAGCAAGGAATCAGTGTTCACATGTGTAATAATGAATAAGTGAGATTATATGGACATTGGGGCATTCAACTATTCGAAGGTGGCCAAGTCCATTCCCTGGACAGTGATTAGTTGCTGGCCCATTGAGTGGGCATATTAGTATATATATATATATATATATATATATATATATATATATATACACCGGCTTGCTTCAGTCATATTTCAGGCATAACAGGTTCGTTACTGCCTGTTCTACTTTTTGTCTGCCAGCTGGATGCTAGCAGAGGCTGCTGAGCTGGTAAGTGTTGTTATTCTTGTTTATTCTGCACGTTAGAGCAATGACTTCTACAGTCTTCAGGATTGGAAGTAAGAGGCTGTGCAGCTGTTGTTTTGTTGGGGTGTTACTTCCAGGATTTCCTCAAAATAGTACATAGCATTCGTGTGTAGTTCTCATCTTGCTTATCCTGTAAGTGTTTTGTTAACGTCTTTCAAGTGGTGCATCTGTACCACAACTTCGAAAAAATTATGTTTTATTTAAAAAAATAAATCAAACTTCCATATTATTGATAACCTATCAATAACAGTTCATGCCTTTACTCTACTGACATCACTTTCAGTCAATGACATATTGCTGCCAACATATGCAGGTACATCCAACGTCTTGTTCGTTGTACTTGGATGGTTTTTGAGATGAGAGGTAAAAATAAAGTTGGAAACCATAGTTGAGGGTGACCCGAAGGCTCCCTATTCAATAGCTGCAACACCAAAGTGTAGGGGAGGGTGCTACTCCATTCCCTGGATGGCTCCACTTTACCCTTGAGCCTTACTTCATAATGCTGAATGTTAAGCAAGGTGGCATCAAGTACCATTTTTTGAGTCTTTGGTATGACTCGACCTGGAATTGAACCCTAGTTTCCTGGACCATTGGTGAATACTCTACTCATTAGCCCAATGAGATGAGAGGTAAGCGGCCGTAAAGCTGTTGTGTTTCCAGGTCAGGTTAGATTAAGTTTGGTTTGATTTTATGGCATATCAATCATTGTAGGTTATTTAATGCCAAATCAATTTTTGGCCATATAAACAGCTCCATTTCAAACAATTCAGTTAAGCCAAAGTAATCTGTTTAGTTCTATTTAATCTATGGAAAGGACTCTATCAGGTACTACCATTCCGGGTCTGAGTGGAACTGGGAGTGATGGCAGTGAAGGGGTACTCCATATTTCTCAAAGCTCCAGCACACTGGAGCTTCACCATCAGATTGTTTAATGTCATATCCAGGAAACTTGGGTGGGTGGGGCTGTTCTTACCCCTCTGCAGAGATGCAGTCAGTGTATTCTACAGCCGTTGTGCAGTTTCTTTTTTTCAGGATTTGATCAAAATAGCTCGTAACATTCTTGAGTAGTTCCTATCTAGTTTTTTATATGTCTATATATATATATATATATATATATATATATATATATATATATTTGTCAAGCACAGAGAGACTGTTTCGTTGTATCACAACTCCTCAGTGTGGCTAGACACATAGGATGCTTCGAGCTGGGATCAAAACCCACCTAACTTGATGTTCGACTTAATATCATACCACTCAACCAGCAGAGGCATACATCAGTTTGGGAATTATAAAGCATTGTAGATTAACTTTCATTTGTTTACATTTTGCCTTACTAGATACCAGAGTGCTCAATTCGTTAGAAGAACTTTGCATTATGTGATTGGCAGCCATTTATTCATTCACCAGAGTGCTCAACCCCTTCAGAGCAGAGAGCATATATATTGTATCTTATGCTTGTTTTATTAATCATAGGCAGAGTGACATTTCTGCCATTCTATCTGACGGCAAGAGAGTTAAAGATACAATCAGCTGACGAAATAGAAAATGAATCATCTGATAAAGATGACTTGCAGCTTTAATAAAAGATATTTTTACTCATGTCTCTAAGATGAAGATTCTAGATATGAATTTCATTTAGGTTTTATCCAGGTCTGCAAGCCAGCATTTATGCACTTTTTATTCATTTAAGGAATTTTTAAAAGATTTCTTTCTTCTCATTACCCAACTCCACAAACAAACACACACGCACGCATGTAATCTTTCGATGCAGAAGTAAGGACAAACTCATAAGTGACATTCTCCTTTGGATTCTATCACATGGACATGCAAGTGCTGGACGCCCAGATAGAATTTATCTACTACAGCTCAATATCGACACAGGATGTCGTCTAGAAGACTTGCTGGAAGTGATAGATGATAGAAAAGAATGTCAAGAGAGGGAGTACAAGAAATCCATGATGGCATGAGAACTATATATATATATATATATATATATACACATATGTAGGTTAGTCAATTTGTCAAGTCTTGTTGGATTACTTTGTGTTAGAAATAGCTTGACAACCATATTTACCAACCCCTCCGCTCGGGCAGGATATGACACAAGGTCAATTCTTAAGTGGAGTTTAACAGGTTTGAATTCAGAGTTTTCCTTCTCCTAGACTAGTTGCCTCACCAAGGCTGAAGAACCTAGTCTGACCTACTATTTACCCATAGCTGGAGGGAGAATAATTGGATTCATACCTTTCCCAAGGGTATTAGTGCTATGTGAAATGCAATCTGTCTCGTCCAGGACTTGAACTCGTGACACCGTGTTCATTTCCCACGACGATAAACATTACACCAGGGGCACTTCCAGAAACTGCAATTGTCAAATATATTTGGTGAAAAAAAAAACAATCTTCACAAACTTGTTACAGTGGTAAACGCACAGTACTTCTTTGTAATATCAATCAAAGAGAATGGCTTCGAACTGACGAAGAAAAGGAGCAGAAGATACCCCGCAACAACAATTACTGACACCGATTACCCTGGTGACATAGCGATACTGGCAAATACACCTGACCAAGCCGAAACTCTTCTGCATAGTTTGGAACGAGCAGCAGCAAGCATAGGCCTCTATGTTAATGCACACAAAACAGAATATATGTGCTACAACCAAACGGGGGACATCTCCATTCTAGAAGGAACCCCACTTAAATTAGTAGACAAATTCACGTACCTAGGAAGCAGCGTCGAATCAACCGAAAAGGACATCGAAACGAGGTTAACGAAAGCATGGACAGCTATCAATAGGCTATCGATTATATGGAAATCAGACCTAACCGATAAAATGAAACGCAGTTTCTTCCAGGCAGTGGTCACATCGATACTGCTATATGGATGCACTACATGGACGCTAACAAAACAGCTGGCGAAGAAACTAGATGGCAATTACACAAGAATGCTGCGTGCAATCCTGAACAAGTCCTGGCAGCAACACCCCACAAGACACCAACTGTACGGCCACCTGCCCCCTATCACGAAAACTATTCAAGTTAGACGAACCAGACATGCAGGACACTGCTGGAGAAGCAGAGATGAACTCAAAAGATGTACTCTTATGGATCCCCACACATGGCCATGCAAAAGCAGGACGACCAGCTCGAACATACATTCAGCAGCTATGTGAGGATACAGGATGTTGTCCTGAGGACCTACCTAGGGCGATGAACGATTGGGAGGAGTGGCGAGAGAGGGTCAGGGATATCCGTGCTACCAGCACGATATGATATGATATATGATAAGATCTAAGTTGAATATTAATTTTAAACAATATCTCAAACTGATTTATTTAACTCGTTTGGTTTGGTTCGGTTTGTTGGGTTTTATGGCATATCAACCTTTGTAGGTTATTTAACGCCAAATCCATTTTTATGTAAGTAATCTATTCTATTTAAAACAATTCAGTTTAGCATAAGTATACAGTTTAATGGTCAAAAACATTTCCATTTCTAAGTATTCAAGCAGTTGTATGTAACAATTCAGTTAAGTGTAAATATAGTTTTAATGTCGAAAAATAGTTCTATTTGAAATAATTCAGTTAAGCATAAGCATGCAGTTTAAATGTAAGTACGGTTTAATTGTAAAAGTCATATCTATTTCAAACTATTCAGTTTTACTCAAACAATTCATTTTAGCATAAGTATGCTGTTAATTCTATTTAACCCAAAGATAGGACCCTTATCAGGTGCTACCACTCCGGGCCAGAGTGGACCTGGGAGCAATGGCAATAAAGGGGTACTCCGCATTCCCCAAAGCTCCAGCATTGCTGGAACCTCACCATCAGATTGTTTAGTGCCCTATCCAGGACACTCGTTAGGGGGAGGGTCTTACCCCTCTGCAGAGGTGCATTCAGTGTATTCTTACGGCCCCAGCTGACTGGGCAATTAACTCATTTATGGGATTGGAACATATATATATATAAGTAAGTAAAGTTGGCGACCATAGTCGAGGGTAACCCGAAGGCTCCCTTTTCGATAGCTACTACACCAATGTGTAGGGGAGGGCGCTACTCCTTTCCTGGATTGCTCTACTTTACCCTTGATCCGTACCTTATAATGCTGAGTGCTAAGCAAGGAAGCATCAAGTACCATTTTTTGAGTCTTTGGTATGACTCGACCTGGGATTGAACCCAGGTCTCCCGGGCCATTGGCGAACACTCTAACCCCTAGGCCAAAGTCGCTTTTAGTTTAGAATTCTAATCAAAAATGTGCTCTTTTATGAATGGATAAACTCTGTAGTCCATTTTTCACGGCTTCTTTATAGCATATAAATTCTTAAAAACTATTTGAAAAACTTTCTGAAAATCTTTTTTTTACAGAAAATGTTCTCCTGGTGATGACAGTAATAACTAACAGAGAAAAATCATAAAATAAATCACACAAATGAAATATTCTTATTCATTTAATCACTTTTGTTCATTTATATATATATATATATATATATATAAGAACAAAAGTGATAAAACAAATAAGAATATTTCATATATATATATATATATATATATATATATATATGCGAGTGTGTGTGTGTGTTGAAAAGGTAGATTTGTTGTGAATCTGACAGTACGATAGAAATATGTGGAAAGTTGGATAAATCAAACACTTAATTTAAATTTAGAGCAAACAGTCTTTATCTGAAGAAATTTGCGAAGATGAAATAAAGCTGAACAAAATATGACACTTATAAATTTGTGTTAAGTGTTTGATTCATCCAACTTTCCACATATTTCTTGTTGGTTTGGTTGGTCGGTTGGATTTTATGGCATATCAACCTCTATAGGTTATTTAATGTCAGAGCCTTTTTACACATATATATATGATTTGTAAACACATATCTTTAGGTTGATGATGGTTGGGTTTTATGGCAAATTAACTTCTTAAGGGTCATTGAGTTTCCAAATCTGATATGTATGTTTGTATATATATATAAATGTATATTAATTGTAAATAAATAGTCTGGAATTATTTTTTTTTCAATAGGTCAAAGCTTTTTGTTTGTATAAACTTGATGGTTGAAGGTGTTGGTAACATAACATATGTGTGTGGGGGTGTATATATATATATATATATATATATTTACACACTCACCATAATTATTATTCTTAAAAAGAAAGGAGAAATAAATATTGGTGATGAAGCATGTGTAGTCCTCGCTTATGTGACCATAAACTCATTGAGATTGCATTGGCGAGAAACTAACAGTCACCAAGCGCATAAATATATATTTTTTTTTGTGGTAATCACACACTCAAAGACTGCACAGGATTGCCTCATCAGTGATGTTCTACATAAGGCATTGGTGTTATATAGTAATAGAGAAATAGATCGATAGATACTAACCATCTGAGACAGATATTTTGTAAGATAAAATTAAAACTTAATACTTCTAATATATTTATCCGAATGAATAAACATGTATAGTCTATCTATCTATCGCACTCTGTCAGTTTCTGCACGACCAACACCTTATATATATATATATATATATATATATTTATTAGTGTGTGTGTATATATATATATATATATATATATATACACACACACACACACACACTAATATTGTCACAGTCATTGTTATTTATACTTTTCTATAGATTTCTCTAATTACTTGCCCAATTGGCTGGGTGGGGGCTATAGAATACACTGACCATATCTCAGCTGAGGGATAAGATCCCTCGCCCTAAAACAAGTGTCCTAGATATGACATTAAACAATCTGATGGTGAAGCTCCAGTAATGCTGGAGCTTTGAGGAATGCTGAGTACCCCTTCATTGCCATCACTCCTCGGTTCACTCTGGCTCTGAGTGGTAGCACCTGATAGGGTCCTATCTATCGGTCAAATAGAACTGTTTGACATTTAACCTGAGGG
>CAUZXS010000713.1:17500-60000 GCA_963585895.1 Sepioteuthis lessoniana
GGGATTGAACCCCAGTCTCCCGGGCCATGGGTGAACACTCTATCCACTAGGCCAATGGGAATTACCTAAAATAATCTTGAAATAGAATTATTTGCAGCCATATCATTCTTAAAATTTTTTAAAATAAGAAACAAAAAGCAAAACCAATAGATCACTGAATTTTAACAGCATGTCAAGCCATCAAGGATTATTCTATGCTTAGAGGTTAGGGATTGTATGACTACATGTTTTGTGTTGTTATTTAAAAGGTTTTTTGCTTATGGTTATATATCAAGTATTCCAATGTAATACAAATAATTTACACACAATTGTATGTTTACAAGTAAAAATAATTATATAGTTTCGTGTGATTATTTCTACTGAATGATTGTAATTTGTTTGCGCACAGTTACGTGGTTTCAAATAATTAATTATCCAAATGAAACAATTATAAACAAAAGTTTATTATCTTGAATATAAAGAATTTACTTTAATCAAATGTTCCAGATGAATAAAAACCATAGATAGGACCCAAAAAGGTACTACAAATCTAGTTTAAAGTGGACCTGGAAGTAATAGCAATGAAGGGGTACTTCACACTCCTTAGAGCTCCAGAACTGTAGCCTCATCATTGGATTTAATTTAATGTCATACACGAGACACAGTTTTGTAGGCATCTTATCTCTCTGCAGGAGATGTAGTCAGCATTGTCTAACACCCGTGCACCTCTGCAAAATGGCTGCCTACAGATTTGTTCGATTTTATGGCACATCAACCATTGTAGGTTATTTAATGCCAAATCCATTTTTATTCATATAAACAATTCTTTTTTAAATAATTCAGTTTAGCATAAGTACACAGTTTCAATGCCAAAAACAGTTCTATTTCAAACAATTCAGATTAGCATAAGGACACAGGATCCTATCAGGTGCTATCACTCTGAGCCAGAGTGGACCTGGGAGCGATGGCAATAAACGAGATTCCCCAAATCTCTGGCATTACTAGAACCTCACCATCAGATTGTTTAGTGTCATATCCAAGACACCCATGGGGGTGGGATTCTTATCCTTCTTCTGTCCCAGCCGACTGGGCAAGACTGGATAAAGTTAGATTTTCCCCAAGGTTGACTGACTTCAGCAAAATATGCCTAAAGAAGACTGCAGAGTCTAACTGCCAAAATCTTGTGCATATACCAACAATGATTGCTGTATCTGTCTTCAAACTTGCAGGGGTGTTTTTACATTGGCAATTTCTTCAATCTCACTCTGAGTGACTTTACAGGTGGTTAAAACATTGATAAACCTCAATGCCTTTATGTTACCTCACGTGTCATATTCAGGACATTCCTTTTGAGGAGGGGGCATCTTGACCCTCCACAGAGAGTGCAATCTGTGTATTCTAAGCCTCACCAACAAGATTAGCCAAATAAATAGGTCGGAAAGTATTACCATTAGCTTCCATCAACTCAACATCAATGTGGCCATTCCACTCAATAATCATCAATATTCTACAACCAACAGTATTTACCCGTATTATTTGTATAATGGGCAGCAAATGGCACAAGGCTGACTGCAGGTAGCATGCATTCACTTACTTGTCTATGGATATCAATTTTCTACCCACCCGTTCGGCAGTTACGATCAACAGCCGCAGCAGTAGTTGCCACAGTCTTCCTCTTCTTTTTCTCTTTTCCCCTGGTGCTCTGTGAGCAAAGGTAGGGTGGTGAAAAATGAGTAGGTGGGTAGGGACAGGGAAGAAGGCTCCTTACTTCACCATTCGCCATCAATTCATCGGAAATATCAATAAATTGATACCTACTCAGATGCTTTTAGTCTCGATAACATAAAATCGCACTTCTTGTGAGAATATTGTAATGGAAGCGAAGGCCGTTGTTCGCAAACTTGCTTTCACAGTCGGACTCTCTTCGTGTCAATGTGTGGGTGACTCAATTTATTTTGGACCAAGGAACAATGGAGAGATCAACATTGACATGCTGTTTTGGTAGTATGGCAAGAGAATTTTTTTTTCTTTTAATTATTCGTGCTCTAAATTTTTTTCTTTCTTTTCTTTCCTTTCCTACCCTGCTGGTCAATATCTCAGGCACAGAGAAGTGAAAATATGCAGGAACAGTTAATTTGATTTTCTCTTTATTTTTGATTTTTTGTCATCTAAAATCATTTTTATAGATTTTTATGAACACAACTCTGTGTTTTTAAACTGCTTTTGTCAAAAAAATCCGACCAAGTCTCATTGGACTGATATTTCATAATTATATACATTTTATTGAGTGAATATTTAGACAGCAAGTTATTATTCAGGCAAGTTTTGTTAAAGACGATGAAACACTGTTTGTTTAATATTTGAAATTTTTTTTTCAAGACTCCTTGTTATTTTTCTAGTGTTGGGATCTAGAAAGGAGCCTTGAAAAATAACAAGGAGTCTTGAAAAAATAAAATTAAAAATAATAAACAGTCTTCTATCGTTTTTAACAAAACTTGCTTGAATAGTTATAGACGTGTAATATGAAGACATGAAGGTTTGTCAGTGCATTGACGAACTCTAAGGTCATTCAGTACAAGATTGAAGAAGTTGCAAATGCAGAAATACCTTGGAAAATGGGAGACTGAGATGATAATCCTTAACTTCGTTGCTATATTACCAACATCTTGGCCATTATACGATCAAGTTTTCTTTAGGCATCCATTGTTGTGGTCAGTAGCCTTAAGTAAATTCTGAACTTTATTCCAGCCCACTCATCCGAGGCTGTAGAATACACTGACAGTGTCTCTGCTGTGGTGTTGAGACCTAACCCCCCCCCTTACAACGAGTGTCATTAAAGTATCTGATGGCAAGGCTCCAGCCTTGGAGATTTGTGGAATGTGAGTACCCCTTCATTACCATTGCTCTCAGGTTTACTCTGACCAGGAGTGGTAGTACCTGATTGAGTCCTAACATTGGGTTAAATAGAACAAATTGTGTACAAAAAAAAAAAAAAAAAAAAAAAAAAAAAAAAAAAATCACTGATGCTAAATTGTTACTGTTATATAATAATTCTTGAAACCATTTAACCGTTTACAAAAAAGAGTTCAGGCTTGTTCAAGAATGATATTGACAAAATGTGTTTAGAGATCCTATATATTTAATAAATAGGTATAAAGAGTATTTGGCATTATATAACTTCCAGTGGTTGATATGCCATAAAACCCAACCAAACCAAATCATATATATATATAGTATATATGTATAGAGAGGATTTGGCATTAAATAACCCACAATGGTTGATATGCTATAAAACCATACCAAATCATATATATATATATATATATATATATATAGAGAGAGAGAGAGAGAGAGAGAGAGGATTTAGCATTAAATAACCTACAACGGTTGATATGCCATAAAACCCTACCAAACCAAATCATATAAATTTAATATATATGTATAAAAAGGATTTAGCATTAAATAACCTACAATGGTTGATATGACATAAAAACGAACCAAACTGAATTTTATTCAATCTGTTTGTAGCCTTGTTGTGGGTGAGGGTAGAAGAATATGCTGGCAATATCCCCTTTTAGCATTGAATAATGATAAGGAGTTGATATGCCATTAAATAAATAAACCAAACCTATCAGGTATTACAAGAAACAATTAAGATCTAACCAAGGCCAATGAACATAGCAGAAATATAGAACTAAAAATAACTAAAATGAGGATGCTCGTAGCAATGATTCATTGAATAATGAAAAAAGCTTTCTCTAAGAATCTCAGACAATACAAGGAAGCAGTCATTCTGCATTAGCCACCAAGAACTACAGCCGTAAAAACCGAGACTGGTTATGCCAGCAGCAACACCAAAACCTGATTTCAATTTAATTGTTACCAAACACAGTTACCTGCCCCTACTTTAGCAGCTTTCGAATTGACATGATGTAGACCAAGATGAAAAGGGCAATTGGATTGGGAATGGATGAAAGAGAAGAACCATAAGCTGACTAAAGCCTCCGTATCAATGACATGACCCCCTCCCAGACTTTAAACCTTAGTCCGTGTTTGTCTCCACCAACACACACTTCATTTTAAAGCCGTTGGATTAAGTAGTACAATGATGACATGCAATGAGAGTGATATTCAGGAAGGTGCCCAGCCCTGTTTTCTTCTGCCAATTTACTGACAAACTGGTGAGCAGATGACCAATCGGTAACGCGGTTTTAATAATCTATCATTTTGTGTTTAATCACTGATTGGCAGTCGATGGGAAGATGTATAATCACAGGTAATGTCCAGAGAAATTGTGCTGCGGCAAGAGAGTAGGTGAGTGTTGGCAAGGTTTTGGTGGGATTATGACCTTTTCAGAGAGAAAATGAGAAAGAAACACAAATTATTACATACAGGGAGAGGAGAAGGGTGTGGTGTTCCAATCTAAAATTTAAAAGAAAGGGAAATGTGTTGTAATTGCATTATGCACGCACACATACATATATATTAGGCAGACAGCAAGATAAAGAGAGAGAGAGAGCGACTTTATCTGTCCATGCTTAACAAATGGGGAGTTTAGTGCCTGGTGTCTGCCATAGCAGAGCTCATATAATAATCAGAACAAGACAGTTGGATACCAAAAAATAATTTCCATTCAAGAAATGGTTGAGTTACACTACCAGTCTATTTTTCATTGATTCTTTTATTGAATAAAAACTATATTCAAAACCCTTCTAAAAATTTTTATTCCCCAAATCCCAGATGACAAAAACTAGTTGAGAATAATCCAAAAATAAATAAGGCATAAAAAAATATTCCTATTTGTCAAATAACATGATTGCTTCTATCTCATATATATATATATAGCTTCCATCATATATATATATATATATATATATATATATATAGCTTCTATCTCATATATATATATATATATATATATAGCTTCTATCTTATATATATATATATATGTATGTATATATAGCTTCTATCTTATATATATATAGCTTCTATCACACATATATATATATATATATAGCTTCTATCACACATATATATATATATATATATATATATATATATATATAGCTTCTATCACACATATATATATATATATATATATATATAAATACACACACATATATATATATATATATATAGATATAACAAAACGGCTGGAGAAGAAACTAGATGGCAATTACACAAGAATGCTGCGTGCAATCCTCAACAAGTCCTGGCGGCAACACCCAACAAGACACCAACTGTACGGACACCTGCCCCCTATCACGAAAACTATTCAAGTTAGGCGAACCAGACATGCAGGACATTGCTGGAGAAGCAGAGATGAACTCATAAGAGATGTACTCTTATGGATCCCCACACACGGCAGCGCAAAAGCAGGACGACCAGCACGAACGTACATTCAGCAGCTATGTGAGGATACAGGTTGTTGTCCTGAAGACCTACCTAGGGCGATGAACGATAGGGAGGAGTGGCGAAAGAGGGTCAGGGATATCCGTGCTGCCAGCACGATATGATGATATAGATATATATATATACACTTCTATATGATATACATATATCAGCTTGAACCTATATATATTTAATTGTTCTATTTGATACATGTACCTAACGGTTCAATCTGATATATATGTATGTTTTGATTGTATTGTGTACCAATAGAAATAATGAAAATCTTTTATCTTCATTTTTTTTTATAAAATACACTTAGTATGAAAAAAATGGTAGGAATCAACTAATTTGTGATAATGTGATACTTCAAAATATCTGTTTTCATTGTGTAATTTTCTATTAGAAACGACAAAATTTACATTTTTTTGGGGGGGATAAATTAGTAGGGGCTATACTTATTTATGGACGACTCTGTAATGCCAAAAAATATCCATTTTGATAGTATAATGTTCCAACAGAAATAATAAAATCCTGGCATTTTTACTGAAACAAACAAACAAACAAACAAAAAAAAAAAACAAGAATGAAAAGAAAAGTTTTCTTTCTTTAGGCCAATCTAGTCTCAGTGTTAGAACCTAAGACCTTAAAGCTTTTGGAATCCTCTGCGAGAGTGCTGAACTAAGAAAAACATACATCTTAAACTTAACTCTGCATACATCGAGACTGGAGGATACAGATGAACGGGAGGTCAGATCATCTCTATTACATTAGTACAGATACACTTAGGTTCCATGTTTCAACTCCAGTATCGACATACCCCCATCTCCACCAGCTAATGTTCATTTTCTGCGATTGTTTCCCCAATATGTGTGGGCCCCTCTCTCAATGAATACACACTTCTTTATCTGGTCCTTTGAAGAGCTGCTTCTGCCTTTGTAGCCTTTACTAAATTTATGAATTACAAATGGATGCTATAAAAAAGATATGTTTCCTTTACAAGGCTGTTTTCTTCTTTGATGATGTTAAAACCTTGATTACTCTTTAAGTGAGTGATTTCTTTGTAGTTTAAAAAAAAAAAAATCTTTGGTCAATACTTTATTGATTCCATGTAAGTAAAGGATATTTTTTTTTTTTTTTTAGATTCCAAGACAGTTCTTCAACCCCTGACAAAAAACCTTGCCCAGGGATTAAAGGTTGTGGAACATGAAGGTTGTAGTTATATCATAATGATTAGCATATTTGGAATTGAGCAGAAAACGTTAGAAGCAACTCTGGATCAATTAGGGATCAGAGAAAAGAATTAGATTAGGGTTAGGGAGCCTGCAACCTTGAGCTTGCAAAATGTGGCCTTTTACAGCCTCGACCAATTTAAAAAAAATTAACCTCCAATTTAAAATCCAAATTCACAACACTTCTCAAAAAAGTCATTAAAAATTTAGTAAAATCTTTATTTTTCTACATAGTTTTTCACTAAATTTAGTCTGGCACGAGGCCAGTAGCAGAGAGCATCAATAGAGAATAATACTCAGTCGTCTGCTATCCTCTCTTGCTGATCACTATATGAACCAAATCTTCAAAATTCACTGCATTAAAAACAAATAAGAAACTGCCCAGTCAGTTGCGTCAGTAGAATACACTGACTGCATCTCTGCAGAAGGGTAAGACCCAACCTCTGAGTGTCCAAGATATGACCCTAACCAATCTGATTGTGGGGTTCCAGTAATGCCGGAGTTTTGGGGAATCTGGAGTACCCCTTTATTGCCATCGCTCCCAGGTCCACTCTGACCGGGAGTGGTTGCAACTGGTTGGGTCCTATCTATGGATCAAATAGAACTAAATTATATATTTATGCTAAACTGAATAGTTTGAAATAGAACTGTTTCTATGTACTAAAATGGATTTGGCCTTAAATAACCAACAATGGTTGATATAGCATCGAACCAAACCAAATAAGAAAGAGAAAAACTAAACCATTGTTTTTATAATTGCCACAAATCAGTCGTGAGACCATTTTAAAGGAGACAAGTTTTATTTAGTAATATGTAAAGGAAAAAACTTATTTCTGAAAAAGTAAAGTTTCTTTTTTGTGCTCTACATGTAGCGATCAGCCTTTTGTTTAAAAATGGTACATTGCACTTTATATATATATATATATATATATATATATATACTTTAAGAAAAACAACAAAACCGGTCACATAGGATTATAAATTTATTTCCATCCTGTTACGCATTTTTGAAATTTCCAAAAACACGAAAAAAAATTAACAGGACTTCTTCAGATCTTTTAGATAAAAAAAAACTAGAATAGACACAGAAAAAGTGGGAGGGGATAGAAGAAGGGTGAAGAGTTATCTCCTCATTAAGCCCACTTTCGTTTTAAATTTTAATTTCGGTTAGAAATGTTGCAAATTTATTTTTTAAAATTTTTTTATTTTTTATTTTTTAATTACATTTTGACCTAAATTACAGATTTTATATTAAATTAGATTTAAACTTTAATCAATAACCTTACGTAATGATACAGTAACAGATATATTAAACTAAAACAAATATTTAATTTATTTAAAATATTTAAAAATTTTAAAACTATTCAGAAGCCATTAATCAGTTACACTTTTTATGAGTAGTACGTATGTATTATATTCTTTTTC
Organism: Sepioteuthis lessoniana; assembly: GCA_963585895.1. NCBI lineage: Eukaryota > Metazoa > Mollusca > Cephalopoda > Myopsida > Loliginidae > Sepioteuthis > Sepioteuthis lessoniana. The sequence continues at coordinate 25,525 of CAUZXS010000713.1, forward strand.
ACAATTTTCTATCTAACATTTTATTTTATTTATTCATTTATATTAATTCTCAATTTAATTCTATGCTTTTTTTTAAAACAAATTTTTTTGTTAATTATCTATAGTTTAAATTTCGCCCTATGTCTACACCTAGCTATTAAAAAGCAAAATGTAGATTTTTTTCCTCAAGACACAGATTGCACCTACTATCGAAATACTTTGGGGTATTAGATCTTTTCAATATGGACCATTGAATGTCAGGGGTTAACCCTTTATTTGTCAATCCCCAATAATGTTTAGATAGAGCAGTTTGATTTTTTTTTTATGCTCATGGGAGAAGGAAAATTACACATGTTATGCATACCCCTTAAGATTCTTCTGTGACAAAAATATTAAGCGATATACAGTTACTTTGTTGCGGTTGAAAATAGCAGTCTTTTAGAGGTCATTAAAAAGTCATATTTAAGATTTGGCGTTTTCATTCTAACTTCTTGAATAGACATTACAAAGTTCTCATGTTGAGTAATGAAAACATCTGTCAAAGTTTAAGTCTTACAGCGTTTCCAAAAAACATTTCCAAAATATAATTCTTGCCAGCAATATTCTTTTCAAGGAAGATGTAAATAAATCCCAATTTGATTTATATTCTTGACCCCCCACTAGTCTCCTTGTTTCTATTTCGCAAACTGTATTGAGAGAGAGAGAGAAAGTTCCACTACTAAAAAAGATCAATACTTTATCATATTTACACAACCCCTCCGCTCGGGCAGGATATGACACGAGGTCAATGTTTTAAGCGGAGTTTAACAGGTTTTGAATTCAGAGTATTCCTTCTTCTAGACTAGTTGCCTCATCAAGGCTGAAGAACCCAGTCTGTCCTACTATTGACCCATAGCTGGAGGGAGAATAATTGGATTCATACCTTTCCCAAGGGTATTAGAGCTATGTGAAATGCAATCAGTCTCGTCCAGGATTTGAACTCGTGTCGCCGTGTCCATTTCCAACGACGATAACCATTACACCATGGGCAATACTTTATTAAGTCTTCATAGTAGAAATACTCTAGTTTTCAATTTGAAAATTCGAGTCTTTTTTTCTAGATAAAAAAAAAAAGTCAAGTCATTTTGATTTTTTAAACTAAGCACTTTTTCTTTCTTTTTTCTTTTTTTATTGGGCATGGACTTTCTCTACTTTCTTTTAGATTCTAAATATTCTTTCAAATTAATCTGCGGCAATAGTCATCACTTACTCAGCACTTTGGGCAGGACTATAGTCTTATTTTTCCTTTCACTCACTCTCTGAATACAGAAACTGAAAAACTGGACAACACAGATGCAACAAGGGTTTGTTCGTCACCAAAAAAATTTGCTTCAGTTTGTTTGAAGATTTTTCTTTTGATTGTTCCTCTTCCAGAACATTTTTGAAAGAGTGGTATAAACGAAATTCTTCTGAGAGAGTTCAATGAAATATAAATTTTGATGTTCCTCGTTCAAACCATTGGATATCATGCGTCGTCGGATTAATACCAACAATTTCAAAGAATATATTTCATTTTAGCATTTTCAATGTTTTACAACAAACAGAGATTATGTTGAAAATTTGGTGTTTGAGTATCTTCACTTGTGGTATGTCTATTCTTCTTCAAATCTAGTCCTATTAGCATTCAATTGCATTAGCAACAGGCTGTCATATTCAATGGCAATTGCATTCGCAACAGGCTGTCATATTCAGTGGCAATTGCATTCGCAACAGGCTGTCATATTCAATGGCAATTGCATTCGCAACAGGCCTCAGCATCGAATTTTGCAGAGCTAGCTGGGGGTGTAGAATACACTGACTCCATCTCTGTAGAGGGATAAGACTCCCTCAATAAATGTTCTGAATATGACACTAAACAATCAGATGGTGAGGCCTGAGGAATATGGAGTACTCTTTTATTGTCTGGTCCACTCTGACCGGGAGTGATAGCACCTGATAAGGTCCTATCTATGAGTCAAATAGAACTAAACTGTATGCATGTGTTCAACTGAATTGCTTGAGATGGGACTGTCATAACATTTAAACTGTGTACTTATGCTAAACTGAATGGTTTGAAATAAAATTGTTTATATGTATAAAAATAGATTTGGCATTAAATAACCTACAGTGTTTGATGTGCCATCAAACCAAACTTTTGTCCAGTCAGCTGGGGCTGTAGAATACACTGACTGCTTCTCGGCAAAGGGATAAGATCCCCCTCCCAATGAGGGTCCTGGATATAACACTAAACAATCTTGTAATGCTAGAGCTTTAGGGAATGCTGAGTACCCCTTCAAAGCCATCACTTCCAGGTCCACTCTTTCCTGGAGTGGTAGCACCAGACAGGATCCTATATATGGGTCAAATAGAACTAAACTATGTACTTATGTGAAATAGAACTGTTTTTGATATTGAAAATGCATACTTATACTAAACTGAATTGATGACCCAAACTAAACTGAACTGTTTGAAATAGAACTGTTTTTGATATTGAAAATGCGTCCTAATACTAAACAGAATTGATGAGCCAAAAGGATTGATATGCCATGAATAGCCGCAACCAACCAACAAACCATCCACATTCGCAGCCGAATTAGCATCGAGCTGCCATATTTAATTGCAGCGTCATTTGCTACAGATTATTGCATTCAATTCCTATGAAACTTTTTTGATGTAGAAAAACAGCTAAACAAAAGCACAATTGCTATACATTTATCAGGGAAATTTTTTAAAAACTCTCTGACCCCCAAAATTAAATAACCTTCACATTTTAACTTCGACCTACATGGTTGTTGTGATTGTAGAAAGTGTAGCACTTGAACGTCGAATGAGCGTGTAGTCTTACAGAGCATAGATATGGCTTTTTTGGTAATTTCTGCAACTGGCAGAGAATCTCCCTTTTCATTCAGGCATGAGACTAAATATGAAAGGATTTATTGAAAGATTCCATATTTTTTTTTCAGTCCTCTAATTAATGATTTTGAAAATAGCCACAATTAAGTAAAAATACATCTAGAAATCTAGAAACATGTGCAAACAAGAAAAAAAAAGAAGCTTCTTAATTTCTTATTTATTAATTGAAGTTTATTTTTTGTAAATTTAATGTTTAAAAAAAATCAAAGCAAAAATAACGCGGAATAGTTGAATGGTTCAACAAGCAGAAGTTTTTGATAACACCCCTACGAAATGCCTTAAAGCAAAAGAAAAAAATTTAATTTTATCAGGGAATTAAGCAAAGTGATAGAAAGAGAAAATATTTTTCTCTTTTAGAAAAGAAATTTTCAAATATCATTTTCTTTTTAACTGAATAAAAAAGACTGCATTTTGTTTTAAATCAAATTCAAATTTTCCCCACCTTTCATGTCCTTGGAAAAAAAGAAAATGATCCGACGAAGGGAAAAGGAAAGATGTAAAGAGAAAGAATGGAAAGGAAGAAGGAAAGGGAATGGAGAGGAAGGAAGAAAGGGAAGGAGTGGGGGGGGAGAAAAAGAGAAATAATGAAGAGTGGGAAGGAAAAAAGAGAGGAAATGGAGAGGAAGGAAAAAAAATGAACAAAGAGAAAGAAAGAAAGAAAGAAAGAGAGGAAGGAAAAAAAATGAACAAAGGGAAAGAAAGAAAGAAAGAAATGAAGGGAAAAAAGAGAGGAAATGGAGAGGAAGGAAAAAAAATGAACAAAGGGAAAGAAAGAAAGAAAGAAAGAGAGGAAATGGAGAGGAAGGAAAAAAAATGAACAAAGGGAAAGAAAGAAAGAAAGAAAGAAATGAAGGGGAAGAAAGAGAGGAAATGGAGTATGTAGGCTGACAGTACATAGGTATGTCGTTTTTGGTAATTTCTGCAACTGGTAGAGAATCTCCCTCTTCATTCGAGTGAGTAGAAGAAAAAAATTTAATTTCAGCAGGAAGGAAAAGGAAAGAGAGAAAGAACGAGGACATAAGAAAAGAAATACCGAGAAAAAGAGGTAGGAAAGAGGTAGAAAAGAAAAGGGAAAGAAACAAAATAACGAGAGAAAGAGAGGTGGTACAGTAAAATCTCTCTGGTTTAATTTTAGCTCAATTCCCCACCCCACCCCCCGCTATCCCAATCTTTTCTTTGTACTGAAAAGAAATGCATGAAATCTTGTTTTTCTTGAAATTTCTTCTTTTCTATATTCCCTCTCTTTGTCGAGAGAGAGAGAGAGAGAGGAAAAAACAACAGCCAAAACAATATTCAATAAACCTATTCAAATTCTTTGTTCTAGCTCTGAAGCCATCAAAAATTTCTCTAAAAATCACAACCACTCCTCACATTTTTTTGTTTCGTCAATTTTTTTCTTTTCTTTTTTTTCACCTATCTAAATAAAGTTTTATTTTTGTTAGTTTGTTCGATTATTATTAACAACCTTAGATTTTTATAAAATTAAATGAGCCATCAGACAGCAGAAAAGTCCCCAGTTGAATTCTGAGAAGACAATTCGCTGGCCATTGTTATGGGCCAGCTTTTGCAATAAACGCCCAAGGTGACAACTATCTTCTAAAGAACAAAAAAGAAAAAAAAAGCTTTACACAAAACTTGGAAATAAATGTTTTTCACCACTGTTCAAGACTAATGAAAAAAAAATTCATTTAATAAAGAAAACGATGTGTGTGTGTGTGTGTGAAAATACATGAATGCATCAAGTGCACTTCACATAACGGATATTGTCATGAGAAATTGAATCAGAGAATAAAGTTCAAACCAAAAACCTGGCAGTTTGAATTTTATTTCATTGGTTTGGTTTAATTGGTATGTCAACCATTGTGGGTTATTTAAAACCAAATCCTCTTTATACATATATATTTAAAAAAATGGATTTGATTTGGTTGGATTTTATGTCATAACAACCATTGAAGGTTATTTAATGCCAAATCCTCTTTATACATATATATCAAATATATATGATTTGGTTTGGTTGGGTTTTATCATATTTACCACCCCCTCCGCTCGGGCAGGATATGACACAAGATCATTTTTTAAGCAGAGTTTAACAGTATTCCTTTTCCTTGACTAGTTGCCTCACCAAGGCTGAAGAACTCAGTCTGCCCTGCTATTTACCCATAGCTGGAGGGAGGATAATTAGATTCAGACCTTTCCCAAGGGTATTAGTGCAATGTGAAAAGCAATCAGTCTCGTCCAGGATTTGAACTCGTGTCGCCATGTCCATTTCCAACGATGATAACCATTACACCACGGGTACCACCTAATTTTTTTTTTTTTTGGTTGGTTTTATGACATATCAGGTTATTTAATACCAAATCTTCTTTACACATATACATATTAAATATATTGGATTTAGTTTGGTTGAGTTTTATGACATATCAATCATTGTAGGTTATTTAATTCCAAATCCATTTTTATACAAATAATCTTTTCTATTTCAAACAATTCAGTTTAGCATAAGTACACAGTTTAATTGTCCAAAACATTTCTATTTCAAGCTACTCAATTTAGTCAAACAGTTCTAATTCAGCCAATTCAGTTTAGTATCAGTATAGTTTTTGTTTACACACAGTTAAATGTCAAAACAGTTCTATTTCAAACAGTTCAGTTTAGATAAGTACACAGTTTTGTTCTATTTGACCTATAGTTAGAACCCAATCAGGTGCTACCACTCCAGACCAGAATGGATCTGGGAACGATGGCAATGAAGGGGTAAACCACATTCACCAGAGCGCCAACTTTACTGGAACATGACCATCAGATTGTTTAGGGACATATCAGTCGGGCGGGGATCTTACTTCTCTACAGAAAAGCAGTAAGTGTATTTTATTGCCCCAACCGAATGGGCAATGTTTAAAATGATTGTGCATTTTATTTATACTTTAGCTCTTAAAACATTCATATTGCTTCTATGAAGTGTTTACCGGTTTAAAATGATTGTGAATTTTATTCATATCATCATCATCATGTCGTGCCGCTAGCACGGATATCCCTGACCCTCTCTCGCCACTTCTCTCAATCATTCATCGCCTCTAGCAGGTCTTTCGGGCTACATACCATATCCTCACATAGCTGCTGTATGTATGTTAGAGCAGGTCGTCCTGCTTTTGTGCGGCCACATGCGGGGGTCCATAGGAGTACATCACTTATGAGCTCGTCCTTGCTTCTCCAGCAGTGTCCTGCATGTCTGGTTCGTCTAGCTTGGATAGTTTTAGTGATGGGAGGCAGGTGGCTGTATAGTTGGTGCTTTATGGGGTGTTGCCACCAGGAAATTAAGTATGTAGAATTTTTCTGTCTAAAATGATAATGAACTTTAAGAATACTGTGGTTCTTATATATTCATGTCGTAACTAAATATAAAGAGCTTACCTCTTTAAAAGCACTGAGCATAGAGCACTATATTTTACAAATTAAAAATCGCTTTTAGCTTTGAATTCTAATCAGAAATGTGCTCTCTTTAATGAATGGATAAACTCTGTCGTCCATTTTTCACGGCTTCTTTATAGCATATCAACTCTTAAAAACTATTTTAAAAACTTTCTGAAAATCTTTTTTTTTTTTTTTTTTTTTTTTTTTTTTTACAAAAAATGTTCTCCTGGAGATGACAGTAAGAACTAATGGAGAAAAACCATAAAATAAATAACACAAATGAAATATTCTTATTCGTTTCATCACTTTTGTTCATATATATATATATATATATATATATATAAAACTAAAGTGATAAAATGAATAAGAATATTTCATATATATATATGCAAGTGTGTGCGTGTGTGTTGAAAAGGTAGATTTGTAGTGAATCTGACAGTACGATAGAAATATGTGGAAAGTAGGATAAACTAAACACTCGACTCAGATTTAGAAGTGTGATATTTCGTTTGGGCTTTATTTCCTCTTCACAAACTTCTTCAGGACAGTAACTTGAAAAACTCAGAAAACAGTCTCTGTCTTGAAGAAGTTCATAAAGATGAAATAAAGCTCAAACGAAATATCACACATCTAAATGCAAGTTAAGTGTTTGATTTATCCAACTTTCCACATATATGTGTGTGTGTGTGCATATTTTGAGAAGCATTTCTTTTTTAATATATATTTGATTTAACAATATAAACAAGCTTTGTCTACACGTATTAGTATTTATCCTTTTCAGTCACTGCATCAATTTTATGGTGTTTTTTTTTGGGGGTGGAATTGGTGAAATAACCTCCTATGATTAATTGGTCCCCTTGAGGTTTTTGCCTGATCTTATATATATATATCATCATCATGTCATGCCTCTAGCACGGATATCCCTGATCCTCTCTCGCCACTTTTCCCTAACTTTTATCGCCTCAGGCAGGTCTTCAGGGCTACATCCTATATCCTCACATAGCTGCTGTATGTATGTTCTAGCTAGTTGTCCTGCTTTTGCTCGGCCATATGTGAGGGTCCATAGGAGTACATCACTTATGAGCTCATCTCTGCTTCTCCAGCAGTGTCTGGTTTGTCTAACTTGGATAGTTTTCGTGATGGGAGGGAGGTAGCCGTATAGTTGGTGCTTTGTGGGGTGTTGCCGCCAGGACTTATTCCATATTGCTCTCAACATATATATATATATATGGTTTAAATTTGATGCACCAGTAAATCATAAAATGTTGAGCAATATCCCAATATATCATCGGTTTCTAAAAATGTAAAGAAGGATGATAACTCACAGCCCTGAGTTTCACAGCTGTGATCATCAGGTGAGCTGGTAACACCATATCTGATATGTGTATAACCAGCTCACCAGATGATCATAACTGTGTAAGTTAGTTTTTATATATTATTGACTAACTGCTCCACACAAGCAGGATGTAACACAAGGTCAATTTTTAGCAGAGCCTAACAGGTATTAAATTCTCAATTTTCCTACTCCTGCACTGTTTGCCATAACAAAGTTAAACAGCCTGATCTGCCCTACAATATCTGCCCTATAGCTGGATTGAGAATGGTTGGATTCATACATTTCCAAAGGGTGTTAGCGCTATGTGGAATGCAGGTTCGTCCAAGATTTCAACTTAGGTTACCATTTCTTATAATGATAAACATTTCACCATAAGTGCCAATAAATGTGTATAGAGGCATGCTGAATAGCCTTTATAACAGGAAATCAATGGGTCAAGAGGTCATCCAGAATTCATTAAATTGCGGAATTTGTGTAGGTTTCGATACTGCTGTATGGATGCACTACTTGGACACTAACTAAACGGCTGGAGAAGAAGCTGGATGGCAATTACACAAGAATGTTGCGAGCAATATTGAACAAGTCCAGGCGGCAACACCCAACAAGGCACCAACTATACGGCCACCTGCCTCCCATCACGAAAACTATCCAAGTTAGACGAACCAGAGAAGCAGGGACAAGCTCATAAATGATGTACTCCTATGGACCCCCACATATGGCCGAGCAAAAGCAGGATGACCAGCGCAAACATATATACAGCAGCTGTGAGGATACAGGATGTAGCCCTGAAGACCTGCCTGAGGAGATGAACGATAGGAAGAAGTGGCGAGAAAGGGTCAGGGATATCCATGCTAGCAGCACGACATGATGATGATGATATAGTTGCTAATTACGATTGAAACGGTCAATGTTGACTTTCATCATGAATTCATCAAATTTTGGATTTTTTCATTTTTTCTACTTACCTTCGTATCATCAGATTTAATTTGCTTTTTGACTTCCATAGGTGCTAATAAAGAAAATCACAGATTTCATATTTGTTACATTTGAATAGGTTGATATTTCGTCTTCAAAAATGCAATACACCTTTTTAAACAACCCAATATTTTAATATAAACATGATAATATTTTTTTTTTTCTTTTTTCATAGCTGCTATAGATATGTATTGACTTGTATTTTGTTGGGGGTGTTTGGAAATGCGAATATGATTTTACATTATATAAACTTTGCTCAAGTGTAATACACTTCAACAAATTTTTTTTTTCCCCTCAAAACTTCAATTTCTGATTAGAAATTAGATGAATTTGGTACCGCTTAATATTTGGGGAGGCCAAAGACAAAGAGATTCCTGCAAGGCATAATATGTGCATTTGACATCTATTCAAGAGATGGAACAAAACGTTGAGGAATGAGTGGAATGAACTAAACATCTCGAAAGACGCCTTGGGGGGAGAACGCTCTCATGGAGTAGCCTGCCATTTTTTAAAAGACGAAATTCATGAGAATGTTTTGTATATATTTATTTTGTAATTGATATTAAAGAATGTATTGTATTATTTCATTACATTTTAATTATCTCTGCATTAACTTATCTTTTGCTGTTATTATTGTTATTATTAACTGACATTGACTGTATTAAAACAAAGGCGAGTCAAAAGTTGTGCAATTTCTAGCAATGTGAGGCACAATTCAACAGTTTAGGATTCTTTTTGCCAAGTTTTGCAGTTTAAATGTAAGTACGGTTTGTCAAAAACATTTCTATTTCAAGCTATTCAGTTTCGTCAAACAATTCAGTTTAGCATAAATATGCCATTAGTTATATTTAACCATTAGATAGGGCCCTATCAGGTGCTACCACGCTAGGCCAGGGTGGATCAGGGAGCATTGGCAATGAAGGGGTGCTCCAGGACACTCATTGGCAGGTGGGGGTTCTACCCCTCTGCAGAGGTGCAGTCAGTGTATTATACAGCCCCAGCCAACTGGGAAATACATAGAGTAAATGTCAAAACAATTTTATTTCAGATAATTCAGTTTAACATAAGTACACAGTTTAAATGTCAAAACAGTTCTATTTTAAACAATTCAGTTCAGCATAAATACGCAGTTTAAAATGTATAAAAACAGTAAACACCGACCACCGTTTAGTTCTATTTAACCCATAGATAGGACCCTTATCAGGTGGTACCACTCCCAGGCAGGCTTGGTTCTTCAGCCTTTGTTAGGCAACCAGTCTAGGAGAAGGAAAACTCATTATTCAAACCTGTTGAACTCCACTTTAAAATTAACCTTCTCACATCCTGCCCATGTGCGGTTTTCAAATCACCCACAGAGTAAAGAAACACACAATGTTTTTTTTTTTGGTTCGGTTGGGTTTTATGGCATATCAACCATTGTTGGTTATTTAATGCCAAATGCTCTTTATACATATATATATTGAATATATATCATTTGTAAACACATTCTGAAGATATAATTTTTTAAACAAGCCTAAGATAATTCTTCTGCTCTGAATTCGATAGTTCCAAGTATTGCTATGTATCACTAACAATTCTATTAAACATCAGTCATTTGTTTATACACAGTTAAATGATCAAACAGTTCTATTTCAAATAATTCAGATTTCGCATAAGTCATTTGTCTGCATTCTGAATGTCAAACAGTTCTTTTATTTGACTCATAGATAGGACCCAATCAGGTGCTACCCCTCCCGGTTAGAGTGGACCTGGGAGTGATGGCAAAGAAGAGGTTCTCTGCATTCCCCAAAGCTCCAGCATTACTGGAGCCTCACAATCAGATTGTTTAGTGTCATATCCAGAACACTTGTTGGAGGAGTCTTACCCTTCTGCAGAGAAGCAGTCAGTGTATTCTACAGCCCCAGCTGACTGGGCTTCAATGCACAACATGTCGGCACACCATCAACCACAATGCTTCAGTCTCATAACGTCTGTATCACAAACTAGAGAGCACCAAAATATTGCAAAACTTTTGACTCACATTTGTATTTTAGAAAAAGCCATGTGTACATACTACCAAAATATTGCAAAACTTTTGACTCACTCTTGTATTTTAGAAAAAGCCATGTGTACATACTACCAAAATATTGCAAAACTTTTGACTCGCTCTTGTATTTTAGAAAAACCCATGTGTACATACTACCAAAATATTGCAAAACTTTTGACTCGCTCTTGTATTTTAGAAAAAGCCATGTGTACATACTACCAAAACATTGCAAAACTTTTGACTCGCTCTTGTATTTTAGAAAAAGCCATGTGTACATACTACCAAAACATTGCAAAACTTTTGACTCGCTCTTGTATTTTAGAAAAAGCCATGTGTACATACTACCAAAATATTGCAAAACTTTTGACTCGCTCTTGTATTTTAGAAAAAGCCATGTGTACATACTACCAAAATATTGCAAAACCTTTGACTCACTCTAGTATTTTTGACACCAGTTGTATCAATATAATTATTGCTCCCGTTGCCAAAAGATCTCAAAATTTCAAGATGTTATGAAAAAGTATCAATACTGAATCCTTAAATTTATCTAAATGGTGAGGTTACTCTTCTAGAGTTCCGAGGAGAGTGGAGTACTCCTCATCATTATTCTCATAGTCACTCAACTCTGAAGCGGCAGTACCTGATTGGGTATCATCAACTGGTCAAATAAATCTAAAAAATTATTTGTACTCAACGAGATTGTGTGCACAAAAAAAACCTTTCTCGTAATAACTGCACAGAAAATGTAAATATTGACATACAATGTGATTCCCTAACCTCTAAGCATGAAATAAACCTCAGGGGGTTGACATGCAATTAAAAAATCTATCAATCAATCTTAAATCTTATAAAATCTAAGTAAAACCATGTCACTAAAGTATCTGCCTGGAAGATACTGAGTGGGGTGCTGAATTGATTGTTTCATTGATATTTGGATTGAACATTACAAATTCGTCAAAAAACATGATAAACCATACAATGGGCACATGTCTAGGGGCAGATTTTCACCAGGAATCCATTTATGACCTCGAAATAGTCCTATGTTTTTAAAATAATTTAATATCTATAAGACACTGTCTTACACACACACATGAATTACATCTAAAACCAGACTTTGGTGTGGTTTTTTTTTTTTTTTTTTTGGGTTAATGGCATATTAACCTTCATGGGTTATATAATGCCAAAGCTGTCTTTGTAAAAGAATAGTAGTTATACTATTTGATCCATAGCTGGGGGTGAATAATAAGGATATTCACTTTTCCAAAAGGTATTCGTCCAAAAACGAACTTAACAACATGACTCACAAACACCGAGATGGCAGTCCAGAACATTGACCGTTATGCTTAGGAGATTACCCTCAGACTTTGGAAAAGTATTAACAGCACATGGCAGTATCAGATGAAATAAATATACTCAGTTTGATAAGGATTTTGTTTTTAACAATAGAATAATACCTCATGTACCTGATATCTGGAATGGAAATCTATTTTGGCAACACGATATTAGCAGATAGATTGAGTCTTTACGGTTCCAGGTGAGCATTGTCAGAAGATAGCAGTTTCAAATCCTTCCTAAGCCGGCCAGAGGTTTACTTGGTCAAAAACGTGGTGCGATAGACAACAACTATGGAAGGCAGTAATTACTGGGGATACAGTTACAAGACTCAGCACTCCCATCCCAGGTCGCAGTAAAATCACCTGAAGAAGGCCAGAGGTGAAATTTGGCTGAAACGTAGGGAAAGAAAAAAACAACACAAAAACAACCAAGATGAGGACAAAAAGTCCACAATAGATAAAAATTAATTGTCAGATTAAGAAGCCTCATCTCAAAATTGATTCCAATTAAAGACAATTACGATATTAGCAATTTAAAGAACATTTTCACTAGTACACAAGGAGTATTTTCAACCTCAGCATTTTCATATTTTCCAGATATACAGAAAATAATTGGGTGGTTCTGCTGAAAAAATAGGCAGTTTCAAAAACTTTATCATTTGAAATGTTCGGAGTGTTTTAGAAAAATACGTATTTTGTAATTGAATAACATGATAAATTCTTGTTCAAAAGATCTCAAATTTTAACGTCTGAAGAAACGATACAAAATTCTTTGTTTAATGTTTGAATGACATTTCTACTCGCAAAAAGAAAAGAAAAAATGAACATTGAATTTGGAGTTGTTAAAATTTGGAGATCAATTGAACGAGAATTGGTTTCTTTTGTTTAAAGGCATATCAATCTTTGTTTGTTATCTAATGCCAAAGCCTTCCTTCTTGAAGAACAGTAATAATACTATTTAACCCATTGCTGGGAGGATAAGGGGGTTCATACCTTTCCCGAGGGTAGTTGTCTGAAAGCGAATGTAATATCACAACTGGAGTTTGAACACACAACAATTCTGCAATCCATCACTTTAACCATTAAACCACAATATTAATTTTTCTGGACACTCTAATATATATGTATATATATATATATGTAAGTGAAAGAGCAGAGATATTAGGTAAGTTAATACTTCTTAATACTTTTACTTCTAACTATTCATGTATATGCACAAACCCAGAGTGAAGACTACTAGGTGACTGTTAGTTTCCTGCCTATGCGATCATCAGACTATGTGGTTCGCATGTGGTATGTATCTCTTTATACACTGTTGTGTTGGGAATGATGGATGGGGAGGGGCATTTGTTTTTCTTTCAACACATGCTGTTAAAATTTGAAATGACTTCAATCAGAATTGGTCCAGTTATGAGATTATGAAATAATATCAATTTTTTGGAAACACTGTGTGTGTGTGTGTATATATATATATATGTGTGTGTGTATGTGGTTTGTTTGAGTGTGTCATAAGAAATTTGGGTGGGTTTTGAATTTGACCCCTTTCAACCTTAAATAATCTAGACCCACTATGAATATATAATTATGCATATTTACCCAACCCCTCCGCTTGGGCAGGATATGACATGAGGTCAATTTTTAAGCGAAGTTTAACAGGTTTGAATTCAGAGTTTTCCTACTCCTAGACTAGTTGCCTCACCAAGGCTGAAGAACCCAGTCTGACCTACTATTTTCCGATAGCTGGAGGGAGAATAATTGGATTCATACCTTTCCCAAGGGTATTAGTGCTATGTGAAATGCAATCAGTCTCATCCAGGATTTGAACTCGTGTCGCCATGTCCATAACCTACGACGATAACCATTACACCATGGGCACCTCCTTTACATACGAATGTAACTATGAGAAACCAGAGATAGGCCAAGCTCTGAACTAAGACACGAGTTGACTAGGTAAATAATTCTGGTAACCAATACAAAACAACGAGAGAGGGCGGATGAGGTAGTGTTTAAGAAAAGTTTGGTAGGATTTTGCTGCAGTGCATCACTTTGCTATAGTTTTATTTAAACTTTTCTTTTAACCCTCATTCATAACCCAGTCCCTTCCCTGTCCCCCTAACATCCAACATATAACCCAGCCCCACCAGCATACTCCCCACTATTTGTTGCTCAAACCTGACCCATGCACATTTTAAATACACACCTGGACTTTGGCAAAGTGTACCAAGCAAGGTGAAAAGATGAGGTAGGGATGTAGACAGCACTAGTGATTGCCGGGTAAGGGTTATAAGCATATAGGTGAGAAGGTAGGGTAGATAGAGAAGAAATGATTTTGGGGTGGGGAGAATTGGCAAAATCTCCACTATGCCTTCAGAGAATGAATTTGGACTAAAAACCTGTAATAGTTTCAACTGATCAGATATCCACCGTAAATATTATTCATTAGGGATTACTCACTAATATACATATCTCACTGATCATTATTACTCTAATGAGTGTGATTCAAACTGGGTGCTATGTAAAGTCATACTTGTGGCATAACAGTTATTGTCATAGACCCAGAGACCAGAGTTCAAATACTGGACAAGGCAATTAGCCTTCTACATCATGCTAATACCCTTGGGAAAAATATTGATTTAATTATTTTCTAACCCTACAAGCTCTTTAACCTTGATATGTCAACTAGTATAAGAAAAAGAAAACTTCGAATTTGAACTGGTTTTAAGTAAAGTTGGCTAGCGTAGTCAATGACAACGCAAAAGGCTCCCTTTACAAAAGTTACGACACTGAGGTGTAAGGGAGGACGCTACTCCATTCCCTGGATTGCTTCACTTTACCCTTGATCTTTACCTTATAATGTTGAGCATTAAGCAAGGAGGCATCAAGTACCATTTTTTGAGTCTTTGGTATGACTCAACCTGGAATGGAAACCAATTGTTCTCTGCTTAATTAACGAGCTTGCATTGCATCCCAATAGTGATGGAGGAGTTGGGTAAATATATACAAAGTTTAGTTTAAGGGTGTTGTGAAAACATTGGTTTGGTTCGTAGCATATCAACTACTTATAGGTCTTAGTTGTCTAAATTTCTGAGATGAAGCTTGTTGATTTTTATCATTATGGGTTTTTGGACTATTGTCTTCATCTTTATTGTTATTTCCACAACGTTTCGGCTGATATGTCCTCCACTTTAAGGTCATTTAATGCTAAAATTTTATTCATTTCGAAATTCTTGATTATAATTATAACAGCATTTTCAATGTTCCTTTGGATTTTTTAAAAGTTATATATCAATTATTCCTATCTCAACCAGGCCATTGGCTTAATGAGTAGAATGTTCACCAATGGTCTGGGAGACCAGGGTTCAATCCCAGGTCATGTCATACTAAAGACTCAAAAAAATGGTACTTGATGCCACCTTGCTTAACACTCAGCTTTATAAGGTAAGGATCAAGGGTACAGTGGAGCAATCCTGGGAAAGGAGTAGCGCCTTCTCCTATACCTCGGTGTAGTAGCTATTGAAAAGGGAGCCTTCAGGTTACCCTCAACAAAAGTTGCGGACTTTACTTACCTATCTAATACTAATAATTTTCTAAGTTTTAAGTATATTAATACTAATAATACTAATACTTCAGTATACTAATAATACTAACAATTAAGTATACTAATAATACTAATACTTCAGTATACTAATAATACTAACACTTAAGTATACTAATAATACTAACAATTAAGTATACTAATAATACTAACACTTAAGTATACTAATAATACTAATAATTAAGTATACTAATAATACTAATACTTCAGTATACTAATAATACTAACACTTAAGTATACTAATAATACTAACACTTAAGTATACTAATAATACTAACACTTAAGTATACTAATAATACTAACACTTAAGTATACTAATAATACTAACACTTAAGTATACTAATAATACTAATAATTAAGTATACTAATAATACTAACACTTAAGTATACTAATAATACTAATACTTCAGTATACTAATAATACTAATAATTAAGTATACTAATAATACTAACACTTAAGTATACTAATAATTCTAATAATTAAGTATACTAATAATACTAATACTTCAGTATACTAATAATACTAATACTTCAGTATACTTATAATACTAATGCTTAAGTATACTAATAATACTAATGCTTAAGTATACTAATAATACTAATGCTTAATAATACTAATAATTAAGTATACTAATAATACTTAAGTATACAAATAATACTAATAATTTAGTATACTAATAATACAAATACTTAAATATGCTAATAATGCTAATACTAATAATACTTAAGTATACTAATACTAATAAGTTTCTGGTTTTAAGTATTCCTATCAAATGCTAATAATTTCTACACAATCACATGGTCTCAAGTAACTATTTCTATTATATAATATCTATTTGATGGAATACAGTTATATGGCTTCTCCAGATAACCTGACCTTGTGATTGTCCTCATGAAAAAAAAAAAAAGAACCTGATGAACAGCGTACTTTGCCGTCTTGGCAGACCATTGGTTAAAATTAAAAGAAAGCAAAAAAAGATTAAAATGTCTTAACCTTGAACAAAAAAAATTCTATGGAATAAAGGTGATGGTGATACCAGTTGTAACTGGTTCACAAGGAACAATCCCAGAAGGATTGGTAAAGAGACTAGAAAATAAGAGGACAACCGGAGGCCATCTAGATTACAGCATTGTTAAGATCAGCCGGAATACTGAGAAGAGTCCTGGAGACTTGAAGAGACTTTCTGTGACTCAAACTCCAGTGGAAAACGATCAGCAAATACTGGTGTGAAAAACTCTCAAAGGCGCAATACTAATAATCCTTAGTAAACAATTCCAGCTTCAAGTTACTATTCTTAACATGTGTAATCTTCTCAGGCCTTCCGGACTCTCCAAAGTATTCTAGATCTAACAGTGTTGTGGTCTGAAAGTTCTTAATTCTTCCTCTGATCTCCAGTCTCTTTTCAAGCCCTTTGAGAACTGTTCCAAGGGCATTATTATTACAGTGATACTTCAAGATACATTCCTGAGAGGATTTTCCATCTTGCAATTTTTGTATTATGGGACAAGATTAACTCTATCAATGGCATAATTTGCTCCTGCTACCAAATGCAGTCATATAAAGAGTAAATATTATACCCACCCAAAGGAATATGTTTGTTAATGACAACATAGTCATTTATATAGAAGTTAAAAAACAATGAGAGTCGGGTAAATGTGCCCGAGAGTGGTGTAAGGTGGGCTTGATGGTGGAGAAGGAAGAGGTGAACGGAGTTTTAACAGATGGCAGAAATCAGACATAAGTTAATTTAGATGAATACATAAACTTAACACTTTCAAATTTTGTTTTTGTATTTTGAATATTTTTTCACTAAATGTAACGGAAATTTCTTCTAAGCCCGTTTCGTATTCTGAATCTTTCGTATAATTGGGTTTTCATAAACCGAGCTTCGACTTTATTATTACCACCAGTTTTGACTGATGGTTTTTTTTCACCTATGTGACCACAGGTTTCCATGAGTCTTTCAAGTGTTCTTGCTGATTTTGACTGTGCTGTGGTCTGGATGGTCACACTTCTTCTTCTGCACATTGGCACACATAACAGAATACAATAAGCATAGAGCCGGAGTTGGAAAGACAGTTCATGGAGTGGAAATACACTGACTCTCCGGTAAAAAAAAATATAATAGCAAAACTGGTGTTTGAACTTACTATGATGCCATGGTTGAGAACACTAGCCACAGTGCTACAGGTACTTCTTTCCAGAAGATCATAAGAGATTTGCTGTTGCTCAGCCTCCATTGAAAAACCACCAGCTTGAGATGATATAAAACAGATCACTGAATCCTGGCCAGATGGCCAGCCCTAGCAATAAATATCAAAAAGGAGAACCAGCTGTATAGCAGATTTTGCTAACCACACAGAGAAAATCAAAGAAAAGAAAAAGAGAAGCAAGTACTGGAACCATGCTAAAGAACTAAAAAAGCCACGGAACATGAATGTGGTGGTGATACCAATTTTAATTAGCAAACTTGGTACGGTCCCTAAAGGGGGTTGGAAGAGTTGAAAATCGGAGGACAAGGTGAGAACATCCAAATTGCAGTAATCTTAAAATCAGCCAGAATACTGAGAAGAGTCCTGGAGATCTGAAGGGACTTGTTGTCACTCAGCCCCCAGTATTAATAATGATGATAACGACTGAACAGCGAAGTTTACGAATAAAAAAAGTAAAATATATGAGGAAAAGATTTAAAAAATGGAAACGGGAAAAATAAAAATTTAAAGTGAAGTACAGTAGTTGGGGAAAAAAAATGAAATGTAAAATGAATCTGTGGGTAAATCATAAGATAGAGCCAGAGTTGATGAGAGAATAAAATGAAAAAAATCTTGAAAGAAGTCGTAAAATAGAATGGTGTGTTTGTAAGTGTAGATTTATTTGATTCTTGCCGTGGATTTACATAAATAATAAAATCCAGACAAAGTTTCTGTCTTTGTATTGCAAAAATTCTGCTTTTGTTAAAGAAAATTCTTTCATTTGAACAAAATTTCTTGAAATATGATTATTTTTCTTATTGGAAGCATTTTAGCAGGTAATCATTTCCAAAAACCAATATTCTCACACTTACTATATATATACATATATATATATGTATATATATATATACACACACATATGTATATCAAGTAAATATGAAATCCTATCAAAACTATATATATATATATATATATATATATATATATGAGTCAGATGAATTCAAAAAGTATTCAAACTAAAGTCGTAATTACAACAACAAAAAAAAATATGAATGAAATATTAATTTTGTTTCAACTGTAGAAGCCTCGTTAATAAAGAAAAACAACTTTAAAAAAAAAGATCCGATATTCTATCTAGTCAGTTCTTTTTAAGCAAGAAAACAGGCATTAACTAAAAGCCTCTCTCTCTCTTATGTGTATATATATATATATATATATATATATATATATATATATATATATATTTACATCAGCTTTTTATTTAGGCTTCAGATTCTTTTGTAGGCAGATTTTATGGGAAAAAAAGACAAGAATTTAGCATTTAAATTTTTATTTTGATATTCTTGTTGGTGAATGAGATATTGCACCTAGGTTTTATGGCATATCAACCATTGTGGATTATTTAATGCTAAATCTTTATAGAAATATATTAAATATATATGATTTGGTTTGGTTGGGTTGGGTTGGATATTATGGTATATCAACTATTGAAGGTTATTTAATGCCAAATCCTATTTATACATATATATTAAATATATATAATTTGGTTTGGAAGGGTTTTATGGCATATCAACCCTTGTAGGATATTTAATGCCAAATCCTATTTATACTTATATATTTAATATATATATATGATTTGGTTTGGTTGGGTTTTATGGCATATCAACCATTGTAGGTTATTTAATGCCAAATCCTATTTATACATATATATTAAATATATATGATTTGGTTTAGCTGGGTTTTATGGCATATCAACATTTGTAAACTCATTCTGTTGATAACATTATTAAAAAAGTCGGAGTTCTTTTTTGCACACTTTAAAATTGTTTCAAGTATTGCTATATAACAGTCATAAATCGGCATGATGGATAGAGTGTTCGCCAATGGCCCAGGAGACCTGGGTTCAATCCCCGGTTGAAGTAAACAAAAGACTCAAAAAATGGTACCTGATGCCGCCTATCTTAACACTCAGCATCAGAAGGTATGAATCAAGGGTAAAGTGGGGCAATCCAGGTCAAGGAGTAGAACCCTCCCCTGCAACTTGGTATAGTAGCTATCAAAAATGGGGCCTTCGGGTCACCCTCGAATATGGTCACCAACAATACTTATATTTGTTTGCACACAGTTTGTTCTATTTGACCCTATCAGGTGCTACTGCTCTAAGTCTGAGTGGACCTGGGATCAATAGCAATGAAGGGGTACTCAACATTCCCCAAATCTCCAAGGTTGGAGCATTGTTATCAGATGGTTTAAACTTAGGACACTGTTTGGGTTGGTGGGGTTTGATCTTAACTCTCTGGAGAGATGTAGTTGGTGTGGGCGAGCTTGGCTGACAATATGGGACAGCGTTAAAATCCAACGGTACAGTCACAAACTGATGCACCGGAAGAGAGTGACCCGTGAACTGCATGACAGTTATTTCCGCTCAATGATGATCAAACATGCCATTCCAAAAACAGCGGAAGTTCCATATTCTGATGGCCAGTTATGGGGAGATATTGAGTGGGCGTTGAACTATTATATAACTCAGTGCACAGGAAATTCAAAGAGTTTGGGGATCAGACGAGTTGGAGATAAGATGCGGTAGAGAAAACCAGCACCCAGAGAGGCTGGGCCCCAGGCCCCCAGTTGAGCAGCCCAGGATAATGGAAAGGAAACACTGATGGCCATAAGAGTGGGGGTCAATATGTTGCAGTTCTGTTCGGTCTCCAACTCCCTCTCACACACAACCCCTTCAAATAAAGTGAGAGGTATATTTTTCTAAGAACCGTGTCGCTCGTCTTTATTGTGTTTGACATGTTTCTGCATGTATATTTGCACAGTTGGTCATGGTGGTGACTATACAACATATTCTACAGCCCTAGCCGATGGATTTCTTTTGGTCAGAATTTTTTTCGATCCTGTTTGGTCACTGGAGCACATAGGTACTACTATGTTGTGGGTCACTGGATTTATTCTGAACTCAAAGAATTTTTAGAGTCCTCAAAACAGAAGTATTCAGAATCTGCGACAACTTGTTCACCAACGAGAAAAGCAAAATAAAAAGCTACTCAACAAATCCTTGCCAGTTATTTTCGATAAAATGAATATATATATATATATATATATATATATATGCTAATCTTTAAGTGAATCAACAAAGTTTTAAGGGCATATATATTAATAAACACGTCATTTATTTGTCCTTCAAACAAAACAATACCCACACCACCACATCTCTGAAAGAAAATCACCCAAAAAGGAAAAATCCATAAAGCTCCACCCCATAGAAGACCTCCCTCCCCACTAGCCATACAACAAATTCCAATTTTCCTATCTAACCCAATTCCACCCAGAACCCCTTCACAAACCTTTCTTCCCAAGTTGATTGTCAGACTACCAAAGGGAATATAAAAACCTTTTGACATGGTAATCGTCCTTACTCCCTTTCTCTCATGTCCCCTAACACAGAAAAGAAGCCTCCTCCTCCTCCTCCTCTGCCGGGAGTGGAGGTGGCAGTAGAAACATTGCATTTCCAAAACACACTGTTCTATAACCTTATATTCAATCCTTCATTTGTCTATTGCTATTTCTACCAATACATCATTAATCAGTTTTATACCTTTCTCTCCCACCCAGCCCTGTTTTACGGACACATACAGATTTGCATCCTTACATATATATGTAAGTTCTCAAACATTATATAAAAATGAATATATATATATATATATATATATATATATATATATATATATATTACACATATATACACACATATGTATGTGTACACATCTTGACACACACATTATATATATATATATATATATATATATTTACTAATCTAATATCTATCAAGGAGTAGTAGATTTACTAATCTAATATCTACCAAGGAGTAGAAGATTTTCGACTCGTGATTTAGGTTAATTTTATATATATATATATATACATACACACACACACTTCCATTCTTATATGTACTACTCACATATATCATACATACACACACACATTATAATATATATATATATATATATATATATATATATATATATATATAGAGAGAGAGAGAGAGAGAGAGACAGATAAAAAAAATATCACTTAGACATTATATATATATATATATATATATGATTAGTTTATGTGTATTTATATTACAAGTAAATCCTGTCAAAGTTATATATATATATATATATATATATATATATAGGGAGAGAGAGAGAGAGAGACAGACAGACAGATAAAAAAAATATCACTTAGACATTATTTATATACATATGATTAGTTTATGTGTATTTATATTACAAGTA
The DNA here is from genome assembly GCA_963585895.1 of Sepioteuthis lessoniana. Classification (NCBI taxonomy): domain Eukaryota; kingdom Metazoa; phylum Mollusca; class Cephalopoda; order Myopsida; family Loliginidae; genus Sepioteuthis; species Sepioteuthis lessoniana. The sequence continues at coordinate 47,591 of CAUZXS010000713.1, forward strand.
AATCCTGTCAAAGTGATATATATATATATATATAAGAGAGAGAGAGAGAGAGAGAGAGAGATACTTACAGACACACTTACTACATGTCCATCAGTATCAACTTTATATATATATATATATATATATATTACACACAGACTTGTTTATACAAACACGTGTGTGTGTGTGTGTGTATATATATAAAAACACATTTTTTCCATTGGAGAATTTTTTTTTTTGTAAATTTATATTTTATTTATTTTCGATATTATTGATTTGCCCAGTCTTAAGTTCGATAGAGACGATTCTGTGGAAGGTGGTTATTTGTAGTTCATGCATTTCTGTAGATTTGCACAGGTATATATATATATATATATATCATCTGTTGGTAAATGTGATGGAATTCCATGAAAATGATGATGATGTCTGCAGTATATGACCCTCACCATCCCACATCTGACTGATCCAGATACTGACCCCTTCCTCCTCCTCCTCCTCCTCCTCCTCCTCTCTCGCAATGCCATTACTATCACAAATATAAAACTACACATCTTTTACCACCACAATTTCAAACTCCTCCCTTAGCACCACTATCAAACTTTGAAAAAAAATAACAGTTATTATTTGACAGGAACAACCCTTCATTATTCTGGTTTAGAGACTTCAACTGAAACTAAAAAAGTTTTGGTTAAAAAAAGAAAAAAAAAAGAGGTACCATTAAGTGAGGATAATTTTTTAAGATTAAAAAAACAAAAAGTTATTAAATTTACAGAAAACTCAGAGAGAACTATATACAAACCGATCCTACATAAGACCCGCCAGCCAAGGGTAAATAACAGGAAAGATTGGTCTCTTTAATTTTGGTATGGCAACCAGTTTAGGAGAAGGAAAATTCTGTATTCAAATCTGCTCAAAAAAAAAAGACCTTGTATTGCATCCTGTTCAGTGCTGAGGGGAGGTGTTGGTATATATATATATATATTAGCCCATTGGTCTAGTGGGTGACCGAGGTTCAATTCCTGGTCAAGTCAAACCAAATACTCAAAGAATTAGAAGAAATGTATCCAAGGTAAAAAGAATAAATCCAAAGAAAGAAATAGTGCCCTCCCCTACACCTCAGTGTAGTAGCTATTGAAAAGGGAGCCTTCAGGTCAACCTCAACATTAAAGGCAACTTATATATATATATATATATATATATATATATATATATATATATATATATACATACATATACATGAACACCTACCGAGTTAGAAGTATCCTGATAATCTGATTAGGTTGGTTGGATTTTATGACATATCAACCTTTGTAGGTTATTTAATGCCAAATCCATTTTTATTCAAATAATCAGTTCTATTTCAAACAATTCAGTTTAGCATGAGTGCTCTGTTTAATTGTCAAAAACATTTCTATTTCAAGCTGTTCAGTTTAGTCAAACAATTTTAATTTAAACAATTCAGTTTAGTATAAGTGTAGATTTTATCAACACAGAGTTAAATGTCAAAGCAGTTCTATTTCAAACAATTCAGTTTAGAGTAAGTTGAGTTTCAATATTCAAAAGAGTTTTCTTTTAAATAATTCAGTTTAGCATAAGTACACAGTTTTGATGTCAAAACAGTTCTATTTCAAGCAGTTCCGTTTAGCATTAGTATACAGTTTAATTGTCAAAGATATTTCTCTTTCAATCTTTTCCGTTTAGTCAAACAGTTCTGATTCAAACAATTCAGTCCAGCAAAAGTATGCCGTTAGAACTATTTAACCCACAGATAGGGCCTTATCAGGTGCTACCATTCTAGGACCAAGTGGACCTGGGAGCAATGGCAATGAAGAGGTGCTCAGCATTCCCCAAAGCTCCAGCATCACTGGAACCTCACCATCAGGTCTTACCCCTCTGCAGAGGTGTAGTCGCTGTATTCTACAGCCCCAGCCGACTGGGCAAAAAAGGAAGAAGAGCAATCCTGAGAAAGAAGTAGTGCCCTTTCCCACACCTTGGTGTAGTAGCTATTGTAAAGGGAGCCATTGGGTTGCCCTCCACAACAGTCGGCCCACCTACTTACTCATTTACTATATACATATTTTTTTTTTCTTTTCAGAAAGTCAAGACTTCAGATGTTGTTGCATAGACTCACCAAAATTGTCTTATTTTCTTATGATGAAGAACTCTATCAGTGATCTCAATGTGCGAGGGACCAACAGTTCAGTTATAGGTGTGAACTATTGAACTATCGACACAAAGGATTTGTTTATAGAGACGAAGGCTTGTGTAGAATCAGGCTCACTTTGTGGATGAGCTGATGACAGAAATATGGTGCACCAATGTGATATAGATTCTTCGAAGATATATATACATAAAAATATTGGTCTAGTGGGTAGAGTGTTTGGTAATGGTCCGGGAGACCTATGTTCAATCCCAGGTCGCGTCACACCAAAGACTTTAAAAATGGTACCTGATACCTCCTTGCTTAACACTCAACAATATAAGGTACGTATCGAGGGTAAAGTGGAGCAATCCAAGGAAAGGGGTAGCACCCTCCCCTACACCTCGGTGTAGTAGCTATTGAAAAGGGGGCCTTCTGGTTGACCTTGACTACGGTCGCCAACTTTACTTACATCTCTGTTGTATGTGTGTGTGTGTGTATATATATATATATATATATATATAAATAAAAGTGAAATATACATTGCTTCCATATCCAAAAATTTGTCTTGCCTAGTTGGCTGGGGCTGCAGAATACACCAACTGCATCTCTGCTGAGGAGTATGACTCCCTCAATCAGTGTCCTGGATATGACACAAAACAATCTGATGGTGAGGCTCCAGTAATGCTGGAGCTTTGGGGAATGCTGAGTACCCTTTTATTGCCATTGTACCCAAGTCCACTCTGACCTGGAGTGCTAGTACCAGATTGTGTCTGATCTATGGGTCAAATAGAACTAAACTGTGTATTTTTACTAAACTGAATTATTTGAAATAGAACTGTTCTTGACATTTAAACTATTTATTTATGCTAAACTGAATTGTTTGAAATAGAACTGTTTATATGCATAAAAATGGATTTAGTATTAAATAACTAACAATGGTTGATCTGCCATCAAATCGAACCAAAATAAAGTTTCTATTAAAATGACTTGATTTGGCGTTAAATTATTCAAAAAGAGTTGATATGCTGTAAAAGAAACCAACCAACCAAACATTTGTCGAATGGGAAATCAAACTAAATCAACAAAAAGATATATAGATATCAAAATAATTGCACACACTGTATGTATTATATCTACATTAGAGGAGAAGTAAATGGGATAGGGTAAGATTTTTCAGGATACTGGATGGGGGGGTTGAGAAAGAACTTACTAAGAAAATAGCACCTGGAGACAATTATTACACCTACAGAAATAGAAGCACTCAAAATTTATGAAATTAAATTAGCCTGTGGCATTTACTTCAACTGTCTGCCATTTTGGCAAAAATAAGAATCAATAATGGACTCTTTCCATCCACCATCCATTTTCATTTTTTCTTCCACATCCTCTCCCTCACCCAGTTAGCCTTTCTTCTATCTGAACCCCATTTACAGTATTTTTTTTTTTTTCTCCCCACCTTTTATTCTTTCTTTTTTCTTCTCTTCTTTTATTTTATCTCCCTTGCTTCGTCTTTCCTTTTCACCTCATTTTATTCTTTCTTTCTCTTTCTCCTCCTCACATTATTTTTCTTCCTTTTTCTCTTTTCCTGCCTCCTTTCTTTTTATTCTCCTTCACTTTCTTTTTCTCCTCCTCCTCCTTTTTTTAATTATTTTATTCTTTCGCTCATTTTCTTTCCTTTCCTTCCCATTTTCTTCTCTGTTTCTCTTCTTTTTTTCATTTATTCTTTCTTTTCCACTCACTTTTATGCTTATTTTTCCTTCCCTTTTTTCTTTCCCTGTTATTTCTTTATTTTCTTTCGTTTTATTTACTTCTTTTTTTTCCCTCTCTAATACTTTCTTCTCCTTTCTTTCCTTTTCATTCTTTTTTTTTTCCTTTTCATTTTTTCCCTCTTTTCCCTTTCATTTCATTTTCTCTTTAACTTCCTTGACACACTCTTTCTTTATTATTCTTTTCTACAAGAATTTTATTCTTTTAAAATTCACCATTTTCTCTTCATTTCTCACCTTCGATATTTTTCATCTTTCATTCAATTCAATTTGTGTCTAAAACTTTCACTTTTTGATTTTTTATTCCTTCCAGAAAATAGTTTACATCACTATTAAAATTTTCTTTTTTAATATATTTGCTAATTTTTTTCTTTCTTTTTCTGATCTTCATTTTTAAAATCAATCCATTTTTATTCTTTTCTGTTTCAGATTTTTTTTTTTTGTTTTTGCTTTTTCCTCCTCTCTTCACCCTTAAGGCTAAAACCAGCTTTTCATGATAGCACTTCTAACTTTCCAACCTCTTTAAAGTGAAGAGCTCCATTACAAGGAACATATTAAAATACATCAAATTATATATATATTCCTTTTAATATCATCGTGATAAAATTTGTGAATAATTCTCAAATAAAAGGGAAAAAATGCGAGCTTAATTGATTGAATACCAATCTACTCAGGTAAATAAATGCAATGAATACAAAGTTGGTTTTACCCGTGGAAATAAAAAAAATAATCCAGCTAACAAATATTCATGTGTATTTTGTAATTTATTCATTGGCATATACAAAAAAAAAAAAATAGACATTTTATTGATAATGTAATGATTTCTTAATTTAAAGTGATGAGCTCTTTCTTCTAGAGTATGGATGATCAAAAGCCCAATAATCTGTGAGGTTTTTATGTTAAAAAGTTCTCAGAAAACGTTTATCTTCAATGCTATACTTTTTATATTAGTTCTCTTGTGGGCCTCCATAGAAAAAATCTTGTCCAATATAACAACCAGTCAACAAAATCAAAGACTAAAAGTATTATTTACATAATGTGCTTTTTTTATTTAAGCAAACAAATATATTTATTCAGTATTTTTACATTAATTAACAAAACCCCAATCACCTGCAGTGAGGCCCCCGTCCCCGTTTAACCTGAATTTTTTTTCTAATTAACTACATCCTTAGAAGATTGAATTATGAAAATGAAAAAAAAATAATACCCAGACGAGCAATATTGTACCATAGTTTTTGAATTTTAAAAGTTAAACAAAATAGAGAAACTATTATAAAAATAAAAGCAAAACATAATTTCTTATGGAATTATTTTTAAAACAGGTAAAGAAACATTTACCTGTACCTTCATTAAGGAAGTCATATAAATCTTTATGGAGTGGGGCATGACAACAAAATAATAAAGAAAATAAACTCTTCAGAATTTTGAGATAAAATGTCTTTCGAAAAGTATTGAGACTGAAGGTTTGTTTTATATTATCTTCAATAAGCGGTCGAGGTGGGCGTATAGTTATTAAAAAGACAATTCCTAAACGATGATGACTTGCAAAAGTCTAATATTTGTGCAGATTTTCGCATATATATATGTATGTGTTTGTGTGAGATATATACTTATATGTGTATATATATATATGCGTACATGCGTGTATGTGTATGCATACATATGTGGGTATATATATATATATATATATATATATATATATATATAGATACGTACACACATGCATACACACACACACACACATATATATATATATTATATATATACTTATGACAAGTAGAAATTTGTTGACCGAATTTTAAGATGAAAAGTTAACCTCGACTTATATATAATCATGCAAGGCTAAAATGCAAACGTGATTGGCTAGACACGGACCAATTCCTGGCTTCAAAAATTATTTCCTGGTATTAATGATTTTGTGATTCTAAAAAGAGTATCATCTTTTATTACTTTAAATACCCAATTTCTTTCTCCTACACTAGTTGCCTCACCAAGGCTGAAGAACCCAGTCTGCCCTACTATTTACTCATAGCTGGAGGGAGAATAACTGGATTCATACCTTTCCTCAGGGTATTAGTGCTATGTGAAATGCAATCAGTCTCATCCAGGATTTGAACTTGCATCGCCGTGTCCATTTCTTATGACCATAACCATTAGACTATGGGTACTATATGAAATATATATATATATAAACCAGACATTGGCATGATGGTTAGAGTGTTCACCAATGACCCGGGAGACACGGGTTCAATCCCAGGTCGAATCATACCAAAGACTCCAAATAGTACTTGACACCTCCTTGCTTAACACTAGGCATTAGAAGGTACAGATCAAGGGTAAAGTGGAGCAATCAAGGAAAAGGAGTAGTGCCCTCCCCCACATTTTGGTGTAGTAGCTATTGAAAAGGGAGCCTTCAGGTCACCCTTGACAATGGTCGCCAACTTTATATATATATATATATATATATATATATATATACACACACACACTAAAGTTAACTACTAAAAATAAATCTATAAAAATCAACAATAAAACATTGGATGCACATGATAATTCTTTTTTACTAATTTAAGAAATTCTGAAATTTATCTGGATTTTAGTGAACTAAAAATAAGAAAAATCCTTCAAATGACAGACTTGGATGAATCAACAGTTTCGAAATATTTTGATAAATGTCTGAGACAATTCAGCAGCTCATTTTACATTTGCCAAGGTCGTGAAGGTGACAACCCCCTCCCTCTACTGTAATATGCTCAACACATCTTATACGCTCTGAGTGCTAATCACCAAATTTGCCTCCATGGCTTAGGGTATGCCTTTGGAATCCTCTGTTCTAGATATACCTGACTTTGCCTCATTGACATTTTTGCAACCCAAGCAAAATTTCAACAACCCTCTGGTTACTTTACTGTGCAAAACTGAATTTTTGCCTTTTGTATAACAAATGTTTTTGCTCGCTTCGACAGAAATAGGACCCAGTTTTAATTAATAAAGCACAAGTTTCTTAATTTCACTCTGCTGTTCATTGCTCTGTCCAGCTTTCAAATCACACATGGAGTGAAGTAATACATAACCTGTCAGCACACCAACTAGCTCAACACTGCTAACTATAGTGAGTGCATTCCACAGCTTTAACTACTTTGATGATGAGATATATTTGCAGCAAACATTTGGCTCACTCTAATATTTTAACTGGGTGTATAGAATTTTTAGGAAACATACACATACATACATATATATATAAAATTGTAACCCAAAAAATGATGTCATAGTGATTAAACATTTACCTGTTCAATTTGATGTTCTGAGCTGAACATGAAACTTTAAAAAAAAAAAAAAAAAAACTACAATCAAAAAAAGATAAACCACTTGTATGGATAAGTCAAAGTTACATGCAAAAATATGATGCCATTTTAGAATGCCTACGAAGCACTGTAAAAAGATCCGATGATGACTTGGGATACAATAGATTATGGAAAAATAAGTGAAAGTCACGTTTAAGAAAGGCTTGCGATTTAAGTCTAAAAAATCATTCCTGATTTGTGGAAATTATAGATATATAACACCGTAAAACCTGGAGAAATGGTAGATTTTGGTAAATCTGACAAAATGATAAAATTCATTTTCATTCTGATCAAGTTCTATTTCCAATAAAGCACAGAATATTGAATCCATTGCCAGTTTGGTTTGCTTTAGTTTCTTTGTTTAATGGTATATCAACCTTTGTAGGTTATTTAATGCCAAAGCTATTCCCCTAGAAGAACAATAGTGGTACTATTTAACCCATACCTGGGAGGATAAGGGGGTTCATAACTTTCCCAAGGGTATTTGCTCGAAAGTGAACGTAGTAGCGTGACTGGAGTACGAACTCGTTTACTACGATTCCGCAGTCCATCGCTTTAACCATTACACCACGAGGACACCCCTCCCATTGCCAGTGTTTGGTATGTCCACCTTTATACATATTTTTTACAGCCATAAAACCTATAAATATTTCGGAAATAATGAAAAGGAGAGTATCAATTAATTATATTGTAAATGGTTTGAGTGTGAGTCATGGTTATCTTTCGATGGCTGTTTTGATTCCCATCCATTGAAGTGAAACTTATAGATGAGCAGCAGTTATTCCTCAAGCCCCAACTGTACGGCCACTTACCTCTCATTACTAAAACTATCAAAGTTAGACGAACCAGACATGCAGGACACTGCTGGTAAAGCAGGGACGAGCTCATAAGCGATGTTCTCCTATGGACCGAACAAAAGCAGGACGACCAGCTCAAACCTACATACAGCAGCTCTGTTAGGATATGGGTGTAGCCCTGAGGACATCCCAGAATCGATTAACGATAGGGAGGTGTGGCGAGAGAAGGCCAGGGATATCCATGCTGGCGGCACGACATGATGAAGATGATGTTGTAAATAAAGAACCAGCTCATTGGCCTAATGAGTAGAGTGTAATTCGAGTTTCAATGTCGAAAACAGATCCATTTCCAACAATTCAGTTTAGTATTAGCCCGCAGTTTAAACATAAGTACGGTTTAATTTCTATTTCAAGCTATTCAGTTTAGTCAAACAGTTCTAATTCAAACAATTCAGTTTAGCATAAATATGCAGTTAGTTCTAATTAACCAATAGATAGGGCCCTATCAGGTGCTACCATTCCAAGCAAGGGAGGACCTCGGAGCAATGGCAGTGAAGGGGTACTCCACATTCCCCAAGGCCCCAGCATCACTGGAACCTCACCATCAGATTGCAGAGTGTCCTATCCAGGTCACTTGTTGGGGTGGGGTCTTACCCCTCTGCAGAGGTGTAGTTGGTGTATTCTACAGCCCCAGCCGGCTGGGCAAATCACCAGTTTAGAAGTATCCATGATATTTTGTTCTTTATACCAAGAAATTTTTCAGGTTAAACCATGTTCTGAGTTTTTCTCTAAGCAAATGAGGAAGATTTAATTCAATTTATTCTACTCTTAATTTATTCAGCCAAGTTGGCTGGAGCTGTAGAATACACAGACTGTATCTCATACCACCCACCAATGAGTATCCTGGATATGACTCGGCAATCAGATGAGGCTTGAGCAATGCTGGAGCTTTGGGGAAAGCAGAGTACCCCTTCATTGCCATTGCTCCCAGGTCCACTCTGGCCTGGAGTGGTAGCACCTGATTGGTTCCTATCTATGTGTCTAATAGAACTGTTTAACTTTTAAACTTGATGCAAACAAATGACTTATGCTAAATTGAATCATTTTAAATAGAACTGTTTGATCATTTAACTGTGAGTAAACAAATGACTGATGTTTAATTGAATTGTTAGGGATACATAGCAATACTTGGAACCATTTCACAGTGAGTAAAACAAATGATTAATATTGAATAGAATTATTAGTGTTGGATACCAATAATTAAAACCATTTAACTGTGGAGAAACAATAGCTATACTATTGATCAAACTAATTAATTCTAACTCTTTTAAAAATTGAATTACGTACAAACTATTCACTTTATATATATATGGGTATTATTCGGAAGAATTTTGAAAATAAAATAAATTGGTAAATAAAAAAACGGAAATTCAATAAAACGAGGAGCTAACTCTTCAACTCTCTTCCTCCTCCCCCGTGTCTATTCTGTTTTATTTATCCATTAGATCTGAAGAAGTCCTGTTACATTTTTCTTTGCGTTTTTGGTTCACACCAGAAACGCAAAACAGGATGGAAATAAATTTATAATCCTAAAATAACTGGTCATTGGTTTTTTCTTTAAAGAAAAAAAAAAAAAAAATATATATATATATAATTTATTTAAATGTGTGCAAACATATGACTGATGTTAAATTGGGACTTATATGACCATGGTTGAAACCACTGAACTGTGAGCAAAAAAATGAGCAGAGGCTCATCTGAAAATGTTATGAATGAAATGTTTACAAATCTTATATATTCAATATATAGGTATACGGAGGATTTGGCATTAAATAACCTACAATGGTTGATATGCCATAAAACCCAACCAAACTAAATCTTGACGCATTTTTTTCCTATCAATTCTAAATTCACTTAACTCTTTTACAACTGTAAACTGTAATATATTTAGGATATTCAAAATTAAAAAAATAGAATTTCTTATAGTCATATTCATTGAAGTAAATGAGGAAATACAAGCTCACCATCCTAGCCAATTGGTCTGAATAGAAAGTCATGGACTAGATGAATACTGTCTCCTCTTATTGAAATCTAGTCAGGATAATCTTTATGACAACTTTGACACGGACATAGGGTTTGAATGACAGATACCAATTTGATCAAAATTATGGGTAGGATTCTGAACTGGGTCTAATGACAAATCTGTTGACATCCTGTAGGTCAGGTCAGACCACAAACCCTAATGATTTTAACATTTGGCTTTTTATTTATTTATCAGGTCTTAAGATTGACTTTTTCACAGAACTAACGCAAGGTTACGGAGAAAATAAATGTGTTGAAATCTATTGAGATGTCAAATATATACCCTATGTACAAAAACCTCTATAACCCTAAATTGAATGATAATAAGGTTAAATAAATCATATATATATATATATATATATATATATATATATATATATATATATATATATATATATATATAGAGAGAGAGAGAGAGAGAGAGAGTGAGCAGAAAGTCAATCTTGTTTATATTACTTTAACTTAGATTGAAATATGATCAACCACTCTTTCTATATATATATGTATATACACACACAAACGTGTGTGCGTTTGTATGCGTGTATGTTTGTGTGTGTGTACATAGAAAAGGTAAAACAGAAGAAAAATATGTTTGATGATTTGTTTTCTTCAATTTTACCTTTTTTACGTACATTTGTCGGATTCAACTCATTTTTTTCTACATATATATGCATGTGTATAGACATGTATATAGAGGTATTGTGTGTGTGTAAAGATATATATATATATATATATATATATAATGTTTGTGTGTGTATATATATACATATATGTGTGTGTAGGAGGGTATGTTATTCCTATATATCATATATACACAAAAGCACTCACACAAACATACACATATATATCTATATACAACTCACACAGACATACATATTAATAATTAAAAGGTAAATTTTAGCAAAGGAGATGGTAATAGGAAGCACTGTTTATTGTTGCACCTTTTTCAAGGAAGACAATAGTGATGATTTTTTTATGTCAAAGAAGATTGTCAGCATGACCTTCTTTACTTGACCACAGCAGGTACAACATTTTTCTTTTCCAGAGAGTTAGAGTGTTTTCCCTCCATGAACTGTTTTTTTTTTTTTTTGGCACAGATTCATAGTGCCAAACCAGTGCTTTGTCCATTTGTAAACAATTCCTGACTAAAACATACTACTTTTTACATATGACACATTCTTTTGTAAATATCATATGACTTTAAACTCTTAACCGGAATAAAATTGATAACAGATCTGATTTGTCACCATTTTGAATAGTCTCAAAACAATTTTCTGAGATTAAAATAATTTTCCCAACAAACCAATTTCAAACAATGTAGAATTTCTATCAATGGAAAAAAATTTATTTCAAATTTATTAAAAAAACTTCCCTTATTTATTGAATAACCCACAACAGAATACTTTGACATTGTAGCAGGAGTACTACAAGGAGACACGCTAGCTCCATACCTCTTTATCATCTGTCTAGACTACGTGCTAAGAACATCAATTGATAGAATCAGAGAAAACGGCTTCGAGTTGACACAGAAAAGAAGCAGAAGATACCCCACAAAAACAATTACCAACGCCAACTACACCGATGACATAGCGATACTGGCAAATACACCCAACCAAGCCGAAATACTACTGCATAGTTTGGAACGAGCAGTCGCAGGCATAGGCCTCCATGTCAATGCACACAAAACAGAATATACGTGCTATAATCAAACAGGTGATATCTCTACACTAGACGGAACCCCTCTTAAACTAGTTGACAAATTCACGTACCTAAGAAGCAGCGTCTCATCAACCGAAAAGGACATCGACACGCGGTTAACAAAGGCATGGACAGCCATCAATAGGCTATTGACAATATGGAAATCAGACCTAACCGATAAAATGAAACACAGTTTCTTCCAGGCAGCTGTCGTATCGATACTGCTGTATGGATGCACTATATGGACGCTAACAAAATGGCTGGAGAAGAAGCTAGATGGAAATTACACAAGAATGCTGTGAGAAATCTTGAACAAGTCCTGGTGGCAACACCCCACAAGAAACCAACTATATGGCCACCTGCCTCCTATCATGAAAACTATCCAAGTTAGATGAACCAGACATGCAGGACACTGCTGGTAAAGCAGGGACAAGCTCATAAGTGATGTACTCCTATGGACCCCAACATATGGCCGGCAAAAGCAGGACGACCAGCTTGAACATACATACAGCAGCTATGTGAGGATATGGAATGTAGCCCTGAAGACCTGCCAGAGGTGATGAACTATAGGGAAAGGTGGTGAGAGAGGGTCAGGGATATC
>CAUZXS010000713.1:65000-67500 GCA_963585895.1 Sepioteuthis lessoniana
AACCTGAAACTCAGACACTTTTCTGAAAACTTGAAAGGATCTTAAATTATACAGACAAAATTTGTTTTTATTATTTAATGAAACATGCTTAAATGAACAACTTCTGCCTAACTACACATATATATATTTGTATATAAGTAAAAAAGTAAAGTTGATGACTGTAGTCGAGGGCCACCCGAAGGCTCACTTTTCTGTAGCTTTTACACCGAGGTGTCGGGGAGGGAGCTACTCCTTTCCCTTGATTGCTCCACTTTACCCTTGATATGTACCTTATCATACTGAGGGTTAAGCAAGGAGGTATCAAGTACCATTTTTAAAGTCTTTGGTATGACTTGTCCTGGGATTGAACCTCGGTCTCCTGGACCATTGGCGAACACTCTACCCTCAACATAAATATATATATTTGTATATACATGTATATATTTGTGTGTGTATATATATATATATATATATATATATATAAATTTCTGTGTATGTATATAAGAATGTATATATATTTCTGTGTGTATATATTTATCTGTATATATTTGTTCGTGTGTTTAAACATGTATAGGTGCGTGTGTGTGTGTGTGTATATATATATATATATATATATATATATATATATATATATATATATATATATATATGTGTGTGTGTGTGTGTGTGTGCATATAAATGTTTATGTAAATGTATATTTCTTTTATCATTATTACTTCTGTCTATAACATTGAGTTTCTGAGGATTGTGTACTGTTTACAAAATCTCAATTTATCCTGTAATTACATGGTATGTTGCCCATCTTCGACTTCATGACAAAAAGTGAACAAAAAATAAAGCAAAAAAAAAAAAATAATAATAATAATATCCAAAGATAAAAAAAAAGGTAAATAATAAAAAAGACTGCAGTGAACCTCTGTGTTATGGATGTCGAGATAACATGGATATTTAATCGACCTGTCTTGTCTTTTTCCAAACAATCAAATGTTTGGAATCCAATATTAATAACTTAGGTTGGTAGGAGACTATAAAAATATGAAATGAGCAAAAGGCAGATTAATCGCACACAAAAACAAAAAAAATATAAATCGATGTAGAGGAAAGCAAACAACTAATCTAGTTGAAATACTTTGGAATTGAAAACAAATCCTTCTTAAGATTAGTTATTTGTCCAGACCAAAGATGAAACAGTCGCCGTTCGAAAACCAATAATGGGTAGATATGAACAGATAGCTAGATAAACTGACTGAGATATATGCAGTGTGTTTCAAAAGTATCTAGACTGATACTGTATTTACCAAGACCCAAATTAACAATGAATGAAACGTTAATTTTCTTCAAAAGACAAGGTGCCCCCACCAAAAAAGTTAAGGAGTATTTACACCAATAGAAATATGCAATGAAAGAAACTTCATTTTTCTTCAAAATGTTGGATGTTGTAAAAGTATCGAGACTGAAGCTGTGTTTACCAAGACAGCAATGAAAAATGAATGACATATTCATTTTCTTCTAAGTACCCCTCTTGGCATTAAACAAATTTATTTCAATGAGTTTCCTATTGGTCAAAGCACCAGTAAAACTTCTCTTTTCATATGATGTGATGTTGTAGTGTATATTCTTTTAATATCCTCAGTAATCTCAAATGTTACCAACAAGTTTGTTGATTATGTTTTAAGGCATATCAACCCTTGTAGGTTATTTTATGTCAAAATCCTGTTTATGTATATCATTTGTAAACAAACAGCTTGTTGGTAACTATTTATAAATGAGCCAGAGTTCATTTGTTTGCACACAGTTAAATGGTTTCAAGTATTGCTATCTAACACAAACAGTTCTATTTGCACTTAGATGGTTTTTAGTATAAACAGTTCTATTTGATCAATAGATGGGACCATAATGAGGACCACCAAGCTAGGTTAGAGTGGAACTGGGAGTAATTGCAATAAAGGGATAAATCCATACTCCTTAGAGCTCCAGAACTAATTCATTACGACCAGATGCAGTTTAGCGTTATATCTAGGATATCTTCAATGTATGATGTACTCAATATGTTGTAAGTGGAAAAGCTTAATAAACATCAACAATATATCAATTACATTAAACGAAACATGTCTGAAAAAGAATTTGCCCAAGAATGCAATTTTTTTCTTCTATAGCCCAACAGTTCAATAAAACATATTTCATTTACGGTATTTGACAGCAAAAAAGGCACACTTTTTTTTTTTTTTTTTGACTAAAACTATCTTTTAAAATACCCACCACATCTTGTAAGCCACATGTAGGTTTAAAATTTGTGATAGCCGAAATTAGCTACCTGGCAACTCCTATTAGCTTAGAATTTAGAGTAGCTTTTATAAACCGGCTCATCGGCCTAATAGGTATGTATCGAGGGTAAAGTGGACCAATCCAGGGAAAGGAGTGGCGACCTCCCCTACACCTCGGTGTAGTAGCTATAGAAAAGGGAACCTTCTGGTCACCCTCGACAACAGTCACCAACTTTACTTTATATAGCCATTGTCAT
>CAUZXS010000713.1:72500-80000 GCA_963585895.1 Sepioteuthis lessoniana
GGGTTAATATTCAACATTTTTACTACAGTTTTGATTGTATATATGCTAGCATGTACTCCTATGGACCCCTTCACATGGCCATGCAAAAGCAGGGTGGCCAGCTCGAACCTACATACTGCTGCTCAGTGAGCATACGGGGTGTAGCCCTGGGGACCTACAGGAAGCAATGAACGATCAGGAGGAGTGGCGAGATGGTCAGGGATATCTGTGCTGATGGCACAGAGGAAATTGATAAAATCAAAAAACATGAAAAAGAATTAACAGGACTTCTTCAGATCTAATAGATAAAATAAATTTAATGGATAAATAGAATAAATCTAAAGGATGAAATAAATCTGAAGTCCTGTTAATTTTTTTTCGAGTTTTTGATTTATATCTAAAACATATAACAGGATGGAAATAAATTTATAATCCTAATGTGACCGGTTGTTGTTTTTTCTTAAAGAAATTATTGCTCTGTAATGTCAGTTACATTGAGCTCTTTACCAAAAAAATTTAAATGTTCACTGTTGAATGTTTTTTTTGTCCTGGTGGAATTACTCCCAACTCCAGTTTAACTGAACCGAATAATATATATATATATATATATGTAAAACCATAGGCTAAAAATATATACTTATACAAGTATATCTACATTTATTAGATCATAAGCTAGAAATATATATATATATATATATATATATATATATATATATTAGTAAAATCCTGTCAGAGTCTGAAGACTGGGTGTAGATTATTTGTGTATAGAATATATTAGGAATATCATATGAATCTAAGTTAGTGCTTGATGTGTGGCTATTGTTACATCTCTTTTTCCTTCCAGATATATATATATATATATATATATATATATATATATTTTCATTCACACACATAAACTTACACAGAGCACTTGAGTATGTATGTGTAAGTGTTATAATTTCACTTTTCCTTTTGTTTTGTCTGTTAAGAGTGGGTGAATGTTATTTTGGGAATTTAATCCATTCAACAAAGGCAACTACTTCCCTTTTACACATCTGTACCTGTTGGCCTTTTTGTCCTTGATGCTCCCAAAACACATGACTCATTTAGTCTTTCCTCTCCAGTTCTTAACCCCTTTCAGTACTAATTGAACCCAAAACACTTCATAAAAAAGACACTTCTGCCTTTTGGACCTGCCTTGTTAGAAAGAAGCTGTTTTCCATCAGGCCAATTTTAGATGGGGGACCACTTTAGAATAATCAGTTCCACTTCTTTTATTATAATTCTTCCTTTTCTAAAACCTCTGACCCAACACATTGATAATTTAATTAATATTTAAAAATAAACGAGTGCTCAATATCCTTGTTTAAAATGTATATATTCAAGTTAGGACAGTGTGGACCCAGAGTCAACAGTGCTTTGTAACAGTCAGTTTCTCACCAATTCCTTCATCAGGCCAAGATGATAAACATAGACGAGACCCTGATAGTTATCAAGCACGGTTGACTATGTCAGTGTTATACATATGCTTGATTAATCGTTAGTTTTGGCTTTATGGCATATCAACCTTTATAGGTTATTTAATGCCAAATACATTTTTATTCAAATAGTTTTATTTCAAACAATTCAGTTTAACATAAGTACACAGTTTGATTGTCAAAAACATTTCTATTTCAAGGTATTCAGTTTAGTCAAACAGTTCTAATTCAAACAATTTAGTACAAGGATAGATTTTCTTTACACACAGTTAAATGTCAAAACAGTTCTATCTCAAACAATTCAGTTTAGCATAAGGACAGATTCAATGTCAAAAACACTTCTATTTCAAGGAATTCAGTTTAGCATAAATACTCACTTTATTTCTATTTGACCCATAGATAGGACCCTATCAGGTGCTACCACTCTGGGCCAGAGCAGACCTGGGAGCGATGGCAATAAAGGTGTACTCTGTACTCCCCAAAGCTCCTGCATCACTGGAACCTCACCATCAGATTGTTTAGTGTCATATCCAGGACACCTGTTGACGGTAGGGGTCTTACCCCCTCTACAGTGGGGCAATCGGTGTATTCTTCAACCCCAGCCAATTGAATTTTGAGAATATATTAATTTAAATCCATTTTGCAACATGCCAAGTAGGCAGGGGTGTAGAATACTCTGACTGCACCTCTGCAGAGGAGTAAGACCCCCCCCCACAAAGTGTCCTGGATATGACACTAAACAATCTGATGGTGAGGTTCCAGTGATGCTGGAGCTTTGGGGAATATGGAGTACCCCTTCATTGCCATTGCTTCCAGGTCCATTCTGGCCCAGCATGGTAGCAATTGATAAGGCCCAATCTATGGATTAAATAGAACTAACTGCATACTAATGCTAAACTGAATAGTTTGAATTAAAACTGTTTGACTAAACTGAATAGCTTGAAAGAGAAATGTTTTTGACAATTAAACTGTGTAATTACATTTAAACTGCATGCTTATACTAAACTGAACTGTTTGAAATGGAACTGTTTTTGACATTGAAACTGTACTTTCAGTAAATTGATTTGTTTAATATAGAACTGTTTTGACATTTAACTGTGTGTAAACAAAATCTGTACTTATACTTAGCTGAATTAGAACTATTTGAATAAATTGAATAGTTTGAAATAGAGATGTTTTTGACGATTAAATTCTGTACTACTGCTAAACTGAATTGTTTGAAACAGAGCTGACTATTTGCATATGAATGGATTTGGCGTAAATAACTTAGAAAGGTTGATATGCCATAAAAACCAACCAACCAACCAACCATTTTGCAACAGAATACGATTTCTAAATCATAGAAAGTTTTCAATGTAGCAGAGATAACTCCACAATGTCTATCAGAATCTTTTCACTCCTTCAACAGAAGCAACAATAACATCATGGTAAATGACACGTTTGTGGGTCATCTCTTTGTCATATAAAATTTATGTCTATGAATTCAACTCTCTTCTGCTTCAGTTTGTCTTGTTTATTTGGTTTGGTTGTATTTATGGCATATCAACACTTGTGGGCTATTTAATGCTAAATACTGTTTATATGTGTATGTGTGTGTATACACACACACGATTTGTAAGCTTATAGTTGGTAGGTAACATTTTCAAAGGAGCAATTGCTCACTTAGGTGCACATAGTTAAATAATTTCAAGTACTGTTATCAAATATTTATAATTTTATTTTATAATTACTCACAGTTAAATTGTTTCAAGTATTGCTATTCAACACAAATAATTCTCAATATTTCTATTTGATTTTAATAACCTGTTTGCATGCAGTTAAATGGTTTCAAATATAGTAAATGATTGAATTATTAAATTTGACCCACAGATGAGACACTAAGGGGTACAACCACTCTGAGTTAGAGTGGAACTGGAAGTAATGGCAATGAAGGTGTACTCAACACTCTGCAAAGTTACAGGACGAGAGCCTTACCATCAGGGAACTTTAGTATCATTAACAGAACACTCTTTGGGGGAGGGATCTTACTCCTCCACACAAATGCAGTTGGCAAATCAAATTCAACCTACAGATGAGACACTAAGGGGTACAACCACTCTGAGTTAGAGTGGAAATGGAAGTAATGCCAATGAAGGAGTACTCAACATTCTTCAAAGTTTTAGGACGGGAGCCTTACCATCAGATTGTTTAGTGTCATAACCAGGACACTCTCTTGGGGAGGGAACTTACACCTCCACACAAATGCAGTTGGCGAATTCTACAGGCCCAGCCAACAGAGTAGTGTATGTATTTACCTAACCCCTCTGCACAAGTCGGGTAGGATACAAGGTCATTTTTTTTTAAAGCGGAGTTTAACAAGTTTGAAATCAGAGTTTTTGTTGTGCGGGGAAATACACACGAGTAGAAATGAAGACTATTTAATTCTGGAGAGAATACGGTACACAGTCGAGTACACCAACTAATGTAAATAAGCGTTAGTACCAAGCTGCTTTCTCAATCAAGAGCGAGCATTGTTTTACATAGTCTTTTGATGAGTCTATCTTGTGGGGGTGTTCCAGCAACCCGACAAAAGTTTTCCTTCTCCTAGACCAGTTGCCAGACAATATTTAAAGAGCCCAGTAAGGCCTACTATTTATCCATAACTGGAGGCAGGAAAGTTGGATTCATATCTTTCCCAAAGGAATTAGCACTATGTGAAATGTTTAATTACTTATCCAGGAATTGAACTCGAGTCACCATGCCCTTTTCCTGTGACAATAACAATAATGCCACAGATTGGTATCTTGTTTATGGAACACACTGTACGGTACTTCTTGAAGAAACGACCCTAAGGAATATATCAATAGCTTCAACTGTGATACATACACCATCCGATTTTCCTATCGCCAACAACTTGAAGGTAATCAACCAGTTGCCAGAATCAGCGTTTTCTTTCTGTATACAACGACCATTACTCTGACAGTGTCAAAGGAAGTAGTTCTGAATTGACTTGGCTTGCGTTTGAAGAAAGAGGAAGTTGCTGTTCGGGTTTCGTAGAAGCGATTCCAACTTTAGACGTTAATTAGCCATTCTTATTTCAATCAAATAGTTTTAATTTCTTATTTCAAATAGTTCTACGACTTCTTTGTATGATTGGGCAAAGAACCAAAAGCTGAGGGACAAATTTTCATAGTGTGTCCCCTACTGAAACCTAGAGGCGTCGTAATTGTTGTTATGAACAGACAAAAATATCAGGAAATCATGTTTAGGGGTTATTAATTTTCATGATGGACAATAATGCTTAATTACCAATAGAAACTGTCAGTGGCTGGAAGTCGATGGTTGAGTTGTTCTACGGCATGTCAACCCTTGTTGGGCTATTTTATGCCGAAGGCTGGGTCTGTTGAATTACTCCAAGATCATCATCCATGATTTGAACTCAGATCACAGTTGTACCATAGCCATGATGTGGCTATGTGTGAAACGTACATCGAATCTCCATAATGATAGAACATAGGAATCTCGAAACATGAAAAACACTAACGATCCGACTTCTTTGTTCAGGTACGAAAATTGTTATAACCTTTGAGTGTGACACGTGTGACACCTGCCCAAGGCCTCCGCGAGCAAGCGAAGTCAACCGTCTCGTTCAATGGCCAGTCTCTACTTAACTCAGACCTTTTTAAATCTCCAAAAATTCTCCGTGCGCTTCCTGTGCGTGACGTCATTCGCACTGTGTAACCCCGTTTCCCATCTCGGGCTATTGTGACATCTCTGAGTGACACGTCCGCTCTGCCCGCGTGCGCGAACACCTGTGTTAATGTTGTACCTAAGTAACCCATGCACTGAGCCGAAAGGATCTCAGTCTAACTAAACCCAAAAGCATCAAACGAAATCCCTCGGCCATTATATTACACAGTATTCCTTTCCCACAATGATAACTATTACCTCACTCAGACCTCCAATTCCCAGCTATGGGTTAGATAGTACCACTACTATTCTTCTTGGAGAATGGCTTTGGCATTAAATAACTTAAAAAGGTTGATATGCCATTAAACCAAGAAATCAAACCAAACCATCAGACCTCCAACTGAACCCCGGCCTATCGTGGGTGGGGGCAGAATATGCTGATTGATCAACTGCAAAGAAGTAAGACTTTCCCCAGATGAAGCAACCTAACTGTAACACGAAACTGTATCTGATAGCGAGACATCAGTTCTGAAGATCCGTGGAATTTGGAGTCACCCCTTCATTACCATTACTCTCATGTCCACTGAGTGCTAATACCAGTTAGATCCCATCTATGGGCCAAATAGATCTATTTCCCAATCATGTATTAGACAGAAGTACTTGCTCGCATATAATTGTAAATCGTTTATATTAAGAATAGTTACATGAATCTTTATTTATTAATGATAATAATTATTAGTTACTTGAAACCACATAAATACTTATTAACAATCAGTAAGAGAGTGGAGGTGCCCGTGGTGCAATGGTTATCGTCGCAGGGTATGGACACGGCGACACGAGTTCAAATCCTGGACCAGACTGATTGTATTTCACATAGCACTAATACCCTTGGGAAAGGTATGAATCCAATTATTCTCCCTCCAGCTATGGGTAAATAGTAGGGCAGACTAGGTTCTTCAGCCTTGGTGAGGCAACTAGTCTAGGAGAAGGAAAACTCTGAATTCAAACCTGTTAAACTCCGCTTAAAAAATGACCTTGTGTCATATCCTGCCCGAGCGGAGGGGTTGGGTAAATATGAACAATCAGTAAGAGATAGAAATACTGTTTTCAAATAAATGATTATTATCAAACTAGAATACACACGTCAATAATGACGGTTGAATTTACATAATCTTAACTTTGTCACTCTTTTTCTCTCTTCCTTGTTGCTGTCAATGTTGATTCAAAAGATACACAGCTAGGCAGGTGAGCTCAAAAACGGAAGAAACCGTTCCGTTGTGACGTCAGCCTGCTTCCCCGACAACTTGTCTGCTTTCTTTTCCTTTCTCTTTCGATGTGGCAAGCCACAAATCACATGATTCGTTTTTTCTTTATTTCTTTCTTTTTCACTTTAATTTTTTCTTTCTTCAAAAACGAATCAAGGGTCAAGTGGAGCAATCCAGGGAAAGAAGTAGCGCCCTCCCCTACACCACGGTGTAGTAGCTATTGAAACGGGAGCCTTCGGATCGACCTCGACTACGGTCGCCATCTTTACTTTGATGGTATGAACAGAAAATGGAATATATATTTTTATCTAAGAGGGTCATTCAATAAATAAGGGGAATTGGGGGGAAAAAGGGCAAAATACTTTCCCCCTCATAAATGTGAGTGCTGCATTGTTCGGAATTGGTTATAGCAAAAATTATTTTGATCACATAAAAGTATCTGTTTTGAGGCTATTCAAAATGGCCACAAAACAAACGGAACGCTCCGGGCTTGAACAATTTTTTGCTGGCTGAAATGTGAAGATGATATAAAATTTACTAAAGAATGTGCGATGCTTACAGAGAAGAATGTTTTATAAAAGATGGTGGTGGTGGGGATTTTAGTATAAAATACACACATACACACACATATATATATATATATATATATATATATAATGCCTGTGTGCGTATATAATTGAACCAGCACATATATATGTAAATTGGTTAGCCGTAGTCGAGGGCTTTTTCAAGAGCTAAAACACCTAAGTGTAGGAAAGGGCGCTAATCCTATCCCTGGATTGCTCCACTTTACCCTTGATCCTTACTTTATAATGCTGAGTGTTAAGCAAGTACCATTTTTTGAGTCTTTAGTATGACTCGACCTGGGATTGAAAACCGGTCTCCTGAACCATAGGCGAACACGCTACTCATTATTCCAATTGGCGTATTCGGAAGTGTGTTCGCCAATGGTCCTGAAGACCAGGGTTCAATCCCAGGTCGAGTCATTCCAAAGACTCAAAAAAAAAAAAAAATGGCACTTGATCCCTCTTTGCTTAACACTCAGTATTATAAAAGGTACATATCAAGGGTACAGTGGAACAATCCAAGAAAAAGAGTGTCGCCCTGCCCTACACCTCAGTGTAGTA
>CAUZXS010000714.1:0-5000 GCA_963585895.1 Sepioteuthis lessoniana
AAACCGGTGATTTTTTTAAATAAATGTTATGTTCTATATGCTAGGGAGTGGTACCATTGCAGGAGGTTTATTACTTGTTTTTATGTCTCTATCTTGTAAATACTGGTAAAAACGTAAAAAATTGATAGACTAACATCATCGGGACATAAAAACATACAATAGACCTAATGCAATTTTACACCACACTCCCTCACAAAAACGCACAAACGCACACACACACACACACACACAACACACATATATATATATATATATATACACCCATGCTCCCCTCTTTGGCGAAGATATTAACGGTTGCAACTCGCGTGATGTAAAGCTCTTCTAACGAATTGTCCACTTCAGTTTCAGGAAGCGTAAAATATAAACAAACGAAAGTTAATACATATGCACTAAATTCCCTAGGTTGCGTTGGGTCTGTTACTAGCTATGAGGTAGGTAATCTGGCTGACATGAAGTTAGCCGGGTTTCTATCTCAGCTTGAAGCGTCGCTCGAAGAGTTGTGATACAACGAAACTGTCCGTCTGTGGATGACAATATATATATATATGTATATATATATATATATATGTGTGTGTGTGTGTGTGTGTGTGTCGTATGTGTGTGTGTGTGTGTGTGTGTGTGGTAAAAAGGATTTACAATTTACAAGACGAATTCAAAAAACAACTTTCAAAACGAATTACAAACGTGAAAATATTGCTACATTCTGTTTCACATTCATACAATTATTAGCTGACTAATATATATATATATATATATATATATATATATATATATATATATATGATGGAAATTGTGCCTGAAAAGCAATATATGGATAAAACTCAGTAATTTACAACAACGTTTCTCCCTCTATGAACTTCATTATGTATTGGTTGGTTTAAGTAAATACAGTAAATAATACTGGAGAAAGCTTGAATGTTATCTAGGAAAGAAAAATATTATGTATCTTATCTGTTTGGGGTGTCCTCGTGGTGTATGGGGTGTCCTCGTGGTGTAATGGTTAAAGCGATGAACTGCGGAATCGTAGTACGCGAGTTCGTACTCCAGTCGTGCTATTATGTTCACTTTCGGGCAAATACCCTTGGGAAAGGTATGAACCCCCTTATTCTCCCTCCAGCTATGGGTAAATAGTAGGACGGACTAGGTTCTTCAGCCTTGGTGAGGCAACTAGTCTAGGAGAAGGAAAACTCTGAATTCAAACCTGTTAAACTCCGCTTAAAAATTGACCTTGTGTCTTATCCTGCCCGAGCGGAGGGGTTGGTAAATAGTATCTTATCTGTTTTTCGTTTATTTACTTTTTAATAAAAAAAATCTTAGAGAACAGCTCCTAAGTCTGATAATTCCAGATATTTTACCATAAGTTGTAAATTAAATAATTATTGCATATCATTATTCAAAAATGTTTTTTCCGCATTTGTTGATTAGTAGTAATATAAGCTGTTACGCGTTTGCTTCTGGTCAAATGTGAACATTCTCTAAGTATACTATAAAAGCTTTACCAGGGATTTTACATTTAGTAAGTCAAGCTTTTACCAATGAATGGAATGATATACTAAATAGGATGACTGCTTTCA
Organism: Sepioteuthis lessoniana; assembly: GCA_963585895.1. NCBI lineage: Eukaryota > Metazoa > Mollusca > Cephalopoda > Myopsida > Loliginidae > Sepioteuthis > Sepioteuthis lessoniana. The sequence continues at coordinate 1,575 of CAUZXS010000714.1, forward strand.
AAAGATATTCCTAATGGAGTACGTGTGACTCTTTCAAATCCTAATTCGGGATATATATATATATATATATATATATATATATATATATATATATATATATATAAGTGTAGTTGCTATTGAAAAGAAGGCCTTCTAGTCGCCCACGACTACGGTCGCCAATTTACTTTTACTTTAAATATATAAATATTCGATTACTGGCGAATGGCGCCAGAGAAAAATGCTCCCGACATATAAAATTTATTATAGGTCATAAATATTTCTAGTCAGAGTGTATCTTTGAAGCGTCCGATTTAAATTCTGAATGATTCACACTGATGTACAACCGGCTCGTTCCGACTGATTTCACCACAGACACAGAAACAACCCAATAGGCAAGGAAATGCTATTACATATTAGATAAATAAATTAATTAACTCCACGTACAGAGGAGGAAATGTGTGTCATTTCTTTCTGACAGCTGATGTCAGACATAAATTTAATTTAAAGAAAAAAAATGTCTGAAGAGAAAATCGAGGGGCTAAGCAATAAGCAATATCTTTTTTTTAGAATGTAAATAACTTATTTCAGTTTGTATGTTCAGGGTTGGCCAAACATAATGTGTTGTCGATATCACTGCTTTGACAAGGGGATATCTTCTAAATGATTTATTTGGTTTCAAATATTCCAAACTGTTACGGGGATCGCGGAGTAAGTCCTTCTTCGAAGGACTTACTCCGCGATCCCCGGAACTTTACAATGAGATACCTATTCATTTGTATTATGTGTAAGAAAAATGAAATATCGTGGACGGCCCATCGTTATAATGGTTAGTGTGTTTGCACTGGTCTGAGAGCCGGGGTTCAATCCCAGTTCCAAGCATACCAAAGATTCAAAAAATGGTACACCTTGTGTAACACTCAGCATTATAGGGCAAAGATCAATGGTAAGTGGACCAATTTTAGGAAATGAGTAACGTCCTCCTCTACACCTCACTAGTAGCTATTGCAAAAATAGCGTTTGAGTTGCCCTCGACTACGGTTGGCCAACTTATATATATATATATATATATATATATGGAAGGGCTCAGAGATATCATCGTAGGAAATGAAACGAGCAAATGACCCCAAATCCATGACGAGGTTGTTTGCTTTCTGCACACAGTTAATACACTTAGAAAAGGTAAGAATCCAAGTTTTCTCTCTTTAGCTAGGGGTAAATAGTAGGGTAGACACCGTTCTTTAACCTTGGTGTTGTGTGCGATCGGGGAAAAGGAAAATTCTGAATTTAAACCTATTAAATTCTGCTTATGTCATACACCTTTTGTCACATTTTACTCGTAGGAGCGGTTGATTGATATATATATATATATATATATATATATATATATATATTTATATATATATATATATATATAATATATATATATATATATATATATATATATATATATATGGGGTATATAAATTGGATTTTGCCGAAGGAGTTATCAGTTGGAAGCACAACTTTCAATTAAATCAATAGTGATGCGTCCTTTCCATTCGCAGAAGGCTGTCAGCATTAAGTTTTTTACTTAACGCTATGTCTGGAACTTATTTTTACTTGAGAGTTAGTGTTTTCACATTGTATAGACTATTTTTCCTGCTCAAGTTTAGAGAAACAAACTCATGTTTAGCTCATTTGTAACATTTTTGACTAAAACATGCTTCCCTGCACACATCAAAAATTCTTCAGTAATTTTTATATGATTCGTATTTCACTGCCACAAAAGAATTGGTGACACCACCTTTGTTCCAGCCTTAAGCAATCTGTTTAATTTGTTGTTATTTCGAATAGCTTCGGAACGAATATTTTTCCGAGATTAAAGATATTTTTTACTGTGAAACATTTCCAAATATTGTAGCGTTTACATTTGAGGAAACAATTCTGAAAATTTTTCTTTTTCAAAAAAACTTACACTTGTTTATTGTATGATCCAGTTATATATATATATATATATATATATATATATGTGTGTGTGTGTGTGTGTGTGTGTGTGTGTGTATGTGTGTGTGTGTGTGTGTGTGTTTGAATGTGTGTGTGTGTGTGTGAGAGAGAGAGAGAGAGAGAGGAATACGTGTGTAGGTGTGAGTTTCGTGTTTTTACATGTGTATGTGGGTATGTGTATTTGTGGTGTATATGCCTGTGTTTTTGTATATGTGTATGTGCGTGTGTGGGAGCATCAACTTCATCAATGCAAGTGCTCTCAAATGCCTTCCAACTCTCTTATGCATACGAATTGCAGAAAAGTTATCGGCCTGACCAGCAAGAGAATGAGCTCAAGCTATATAACCCTCATCCATATCAAAGTTATTTCTGTGTGATAAAGTTCTTATCAGCCTGTCTCTGTTGAATTTTTTTTCGGTCATATATCTCTAAATGTTCTGTTTCATCTATGTCTCGATCTTACGTGAATACTGATCAACCCAATATCATTATCATATGCTTCTTAGGTTTGTACCGAAAATGCAAAAACGTCACTATGTAGGAAAATAGTCTTTTGCATCTCTCTATGACTGATGTCATTTCTCTTGAAATAAAACCGAATGCTTTAGTTTCTGAGATAGATATCTATCTCGAGATAGATAAACTTAAATAATCAAAGAAGATCAATGGAATTCAGAAATAATCTTGTACCTTACGATATTGACCAATAATTCAAGATCTCAGCTTATTCGGTAAAAATCTCTCATTAACATAGATATTTGAGATTTTCTCTGCCCAGTCAATAAAGTAATCGAATATTATTATCTGATCATTCTTTGATCGATGATCGTGAAGTATTATTAGACTTAATATATAGATCAACCCTCAGTTAGAAACTGATAAAGTTTGGGTGTGGTTGGGTGTCGACTAGCCAAAGAACACAAAGAAGATATTAGTGCTCAATGATGATGAGAATGCTAATATAATTTTCTTTCCTTCTCCAAAGATTCTTAACGTTTTTCCCGATTCCATTTTTGAATGGACTCCACCGATCTTATAATAAAAAAAAGTGCATTGAAATTTCCAGAAAGGAAGGTATGAAGACATCCAAAAAAAGCTAATCTATACAGACTTTCTTTCATAGTCCTTTATTAATTTTCATGAGTTGAGATTTTTCTTTTTTAAAAAATAATTCTACTTTTTCAACTCCAATACTTATAATCTTTACTCTCATTCTTTCTTATTGGCCTCCGGTCAAGGTTAACGATGGTAGTAACAACTTCTAGCTGATTTTCAAACTGACTTTTATCCAGTCTCTAACTTAGTCGGCTACCCTCGCACATTAACAATAATGACATGTTTTATTGCTTTGAAAATCATCTTTCGATATTTCAGCGTTCACCTGAGGGTCGAATACCATGGGCTGATAAATTTACTTAATATTAAGCTAACTACAAAAGAATTAAAAGATCTCTTCAGTCTGGG
>CAUZXS010000714.1:7500-20000 GCA_963585895.1 Sepioteuthis lessoniana
CCATATAGAAGATAAGCATTCACAAAATACACCAAACAACAGTAAATAAGGGAATTGCAATGAAGTGGGTGCATTTTAATCTTATGATCCCATAAGCGAGAAACTGACAGTTACAAAACGATGTTGACTCTGAGTATAGAGTACTCAAAGTTTAATATATATATATATAATATATATATATATATATATATATATATATATATATATATATTATATATATATATATATATTGTGTAGCAGCATAAGTTAAGGAAGGAACAACAAAAATATTTATATGGTTTTTTACTTGCAAAAAATGGGCAAGTACGTTTATGAAAATTTCTCAAAATATGCTTGGAACATATATGCACTTATTGCATATAAAGTTTTCTAAATTTATTTTTGCAGTAAATTGATAATCAATAGAAAAATGTACATTTTGCTTTGGTCAAACGTTAAGGAATGCATCATAAATCCTTGTTAGATCAAAATATAAGCTAAAGAAAAAGTCCATATTTAGTGAATTTTCCTTTGCATTGGATTACTTCATTGCATCTTTGACCACATGAGCTAATTAACTTCTTACAAAAGGTGGTAGTGATACTTTCCAATTCTTCATTCAGAAAACCCCATAAATCATCTATATTTTGAGAATTTCTGTTCTGAGTTTTCTCTCCTATGATTTTCCATACATTCTCTATAGAGTTCATATCTGGGTTTTGTGTTGGCGACTTCATGATAGCTATTCCTTCCTCTTAAGAAAACTTAACACAGTTTTAGCTTTGTAGCAAGGCGCGTGGTCTTGCATAAATATTGGAGTTTCAACTATCCCTTTGCATATATAGGAAGAGCGTACTGGCGAAGAAGTTCTTCATAAACACTAACATTCATATTACCGTGAAAACGAACCATGAGTCCAACTCCTACTGTAGAAATCATACCACACACCAAATTTCACAATTTTCTTAACATATTGAGATGATAAGCATTCCCCATTTTTCGGTCTTACAAACCTCTTACTATGAGATTCAAACAATTTGAATTTAGATTCATTTCTAAAGTGAACCATTTTCTATTGTTCCCGTCTCCATAGGATATGCTCAGTGGCAAAGTGAAGACGAATCTTTTAATTTTTCTGCGAAATCAAACGGTTGTAACATGGAATCTGAGCCATTAATTTTTCCTTATGTAACCAACGAGAAACAGTTTTTCAAGAGATTGGCTTTCTTGTTTGCTCACAAAAGCATGGGAAACAGACGTTGCTGTATCGAAACGATCGTTAAAGACGTTTCGACAATCAGCCGTTATTCCCATTTGGTAGTCATAGGTGGTCCTGCTTGATCTCGCATTTGGTTCAAGTGTCTTGTCAGCCTTAAATTTACTGATTGCACGATTAACAAAGCTTTCTGACCGCCGTACAATGGTATCATTTTCAGAATACGATTGCTTTTTCATGATTTTTAACATGAGCTTTTTTCTTCTCGAGGTGAACAATTACGTGCTTTCGCCTCCATCTTGTTCTAAAATAGTTCCAACAATGTATGACAGTTGATTATAAATCAAAATTAGCATCAAGTTGCTTAAAAATTTCCTAAATCACTATAATTCAACAGTGTTCCTTAACTTTTGACCATGGTAAAATGTATCTTTTTTTCAGTTCACTAGTAGTTTACAATAAAAATATTTTAGAAAACTTTATGTGCAATTAATACGTATACGCTTTTGGTATATTTTGGGAAAATTTCATGAAAGTACATGCACATTTTTTCAAGTAAAAATCATTTAAGTATTTGTTGTTGTTCAGTTCCTTAGCTTATGGCTGCAGCTATATATATATATATATATATATATATATATATTTACATATATGTATGTATGTATGTATGTATGTATGAAGAGAGTGCAAATATTTCCAGTATCATCTTTCTTCTTCACTCAAATTATATATATATATATAAATATATATATATATATATATATATATATTTACTTATTTACTTAATTATATTAATAAAGCTTGAACAATTGATAACTAATGTTATAAAAATCAAATTGTACTGTTTTTTACGGTATCAATCATCATTGGGGAGAACTGTGAATGCTCTCTGTTTTGGTACCTATTTCATTTTTCTATCTGGCCTAAATCTTCTTTGATGATAATGAAAACGTTATTTTGCAGTCAGCCCACATTCTCAGAAATTCATTTTATTTTGGCAACAGTTTCATTATTCTATCAGGTTTAAAAATTCTTTCCTAAAATGTAAGACTTTATTTACCAAGCCGCCTTCAAATATCTAAAAAGAAAATGTAGATCAGCTTTTAACTGCAACAAATAAAAAAAACACTGAGGTGATATCTCTGAAAATGTATCTTTAAATTCTGTTCATAAACTTTGTCGGCAAAAAACCAAAGATAAACTAACTTGTGCTTTTTTATAAGATTACAAAATGCGACTTAAGTTAAAGAGACGATTGATTTTTATAGGAAAGCTTATATATATATATATATATATATATATATATATATATATATATATATATATATTCTCGTCTTTTCTTTCTAAATCTTTCCTTATCTTTGCTGTCTACCTAAATATCGTTTGTAAAGAAATATATCTCATCTTGTAATCTAATCTCAGATCCCCATCTGTATTTCGTTGGTGGATAATGTCTCACTTGCAATACGTCTAGATTTCAAAAACAAAGCAGGAACTAGCGAGAAGACAAATTGAAAAGATAAACTTATTGGCATAAACATTTTTTTTTATTTTTTGCTTTTTCTTTTTTTCTTTTTTTTTTTTTTTTGTTGATGCATTAATTCTAAAAGAATCAGTTTCTAGAGAATTCCGTGTAAAGCAGAATTTAGTTCCTTGACAGATTCTCGGTAAACGAACATTGTGCATTTTTCGGCGGATGGAAAACTTTAAAAAATTGCAAATAAAGCTGATCAACAATTCAAAGTGTGTCTCGTAAATAAATTGACGGTGGCTGTATAACATATAACATACATGTGATTAATCTGTGACATCTGTTCACCTGCTTCAGTATTGTTCCCGTTTCGGATAGAAAAATTAACAAAGCTAGAATTGCGTCACCCAAGAGATTGTAATCTTCGTCAGAATCTTTTCTTTTGCATCAGTGTGAGAGTAGCTAAAACAGGGCTTAGGATATTTATTTTTCATTTTGCTCTTACCCATACAAACGCTTGTGAACGCTATTACCATTAAAAACCCGTTTGGTTCAACCAGACTTGTATGCCAAATAAACATCATATACCTTTGCCTACACAGAAAATACTCACCCGTGCAATTAATGCTCTGATACTATGTTCACTTCGAGTCATTTGTTTTTTTATGTAGCAGTAAAAAAAACTTATAACAGATAAGATACAAAACATTTTTGACATTTTTAACGGAACATTCTGACTTCATAAAATATTCCTTAAACATTTCAAATGAATTATGTAAATTAATGGTGAAATTTTTCCAAGATATACTGAGGAAAATATTATGGAATCAATAGTCAAAATAAGAAGAATGAATTGATACTTAGTTGCCACACTTCGAACTCAACCCAAGCAGTTAGAGTTATAGAATACGCCGACTGAGTCACTGCAGAGTGTAATTATCCCTCTAGCGAATGTCTTTTGATTTAACGCTAAACTATCTGATGTTGAAGCTCCAGTTCTGGAACTTTTAGGGTGCTGGAGAACCCCTTCATCTAACTAAATATAAAACATTCCAATTTATTTTACAAAAAGTTAAACAGTGATGGGCTTGTTAACTACTTAGATGGGTGACCACATAGAAACAGCTGGATTTTTATGCAACGTGCGGATTTTTTACAAGACTAGGAACATCTTAGTAAAAGAAGAAGACATCTACGATCGCACTTATCCATATCATTATAATTTAACAAAAAGATGATTAATTTCGCATTCATAACATTGTTAAACCTATTTACCTATTCCGCTGGGCGGTGAGGCTTTAAATACGCTGACTGTATCCCTTGGTCCACTTTGATTCAGAGCGATAGTACGTGTTAAAGTCCTAAAAATTGCTTGAATGGTAATATTCACTAATTTACTATACTTGAAACCATATATATGTACATACTCATAAGTAAACAGAAAAGTTTGCAACCGTAATCGACGGGGCCAGAAGGCTCCCTTTTCAATAGCTACTACACCGAAGTGTAGAGGAGGGCGCTACTCGTTTCTCTAGATTGCTCCACTTTACCCTTGATACGTACCTTATATTGCTGAGTGTTTGACAAGGACGTATCAAGTACCATTTTTAAAGTCTTTCGTGTGACACGACCTGGGATTAAATCCAGGTCTTCGGGACCATTGGCAAACACTCTATCCTCTGGGTCAATGACTGTATACAAAAGAATGAATAATGCCGGGCCTTTATTTGGGATAGCTTTTATAGATGATTATGGAATGTTCTAATTTGCTTTCTTAAAGCAATTACCTGCTGAGGCCTTGATATGTAAAAGTAAGTCTACAGTTAACTAACAGTTCTTGCAGACCTCAACAATTGGTTGGGCAATGCGAAATGAAAGGAAACGTGTTTTCAATAAATGAACTGTCAACTGGAATTTTGAAAATCATCGTAAAACTCATTCAAGAAAATAATCCACAGTGGCGTGTGGCTTAAAAAAAATAAATAGTTGCTTGATTTAATTTAAGGAATATTCTATGAAGCCAGAATATTCAGTTAGTAAATAAAAAAAAGTTTTGCGTCTTATTTGTCATTAGTTTATTTACCGCTAAATGAATACAGAAAAGAACACCTTGAATATCCTCTAAATGTGCTAATTCAATAGTTTTTCCCCAGGTGTAGTAATTATACAAAAACCACAATTCGTTACTGTTTGAGGTTATGTTGGTTTTCATATTTGACACCGATAATTTAATTACCACTACACCTTATAAAAAGTAATGCTTTTGAATTCTTTTTTTCTATCAAATTAATATTCCTATAATTATAATTATCAGGAGAGATTTTCGACAAGAAAAGATTACTAAACAGTAAAATAAAGATATAGGAGGCTTGTCACTTAGATAGTTACTAGAAGTCATAATTGTTTATATATGATTGTTATCAATTGTCACTTGAAAGCATATAATAGCCAGCAAAATGTCTACCCCAAATCCTGCAGTTATATATGCATGTAATAAGTTTTATTATAAAATTATACATAATTACAATTAATTTATAAAATAAATGTCTTTAAGAAGTCTAGATAAATAAAATAATAACCCCCAAATTTATAACATCTTGGACTCATCTGAGGTTGAGTTCTGGGTGGAAGGACGCTGAATCACGCACGAGTGTATCTTTTTAAGCAACAACAACCCAATTTAATATCAATATGTTAAATTCATTCTTCGCCAGAAGCCTACACGAAATTCTATATGAAATGTGTCTCATCACAAAACTTTATTTTCTCATGAATTTATCGAACCTTTTTACAAGAAGAAGATGCAGTATAAGATCAGTATTTTTTAAGAGGGGTAAATCTGGTTTAAATTCAGAGTTTTCCTTCTCTTAGACTGGTTGCTACAAGGTTAAAATGTTCAGTCTGCCAAGTATTTACCCATAGTTGGGGGAGAGTGGTTGTATTTATGCCTTATCGTATTACTGCTATTTCCTATAATGATATTCATTACAATACGAACGACCCTGCAACCATTTCTGTCCATTTTTTAAACTTATCTCAATATTCTTAATGATATCACCTGCAGAAGCCTTCACGAAGTCCAACCTAAGTGCGTCTCATAAAATGACTGTTTATTTTTGCAAGCAACTGTAAATCGAGGTAATATCAGAATTCTTATTTGATTTTCCCCACAATAAACCGACAGGAAACCCAACTTAGATTTAAACTTGCATGTCAGATCCCGAGGATAGAGGTATGTAGGTAGTTAAATCGCTCTTAATATATAAATATAAAACAAAGGAACTTAGAATCCATATTTTGTTGATTTTTCTTCTTCTTTTTTATGATATATAATTCACACTCCCATTTTTCAAAGCTGAAACTCTCCATTTTGAACGAGAAAAACTAAGAGCTCTTGGCAACGTTAATCTAGTTAAAAGGAAAGAGAGAGGAGAAAAAAATGAAGCTTACATTAGATACTAGCGAGTTAAACAATTTCTTTACAGCATCGTGATCTTTGAACACGGATTCATTCTGAAGAAACTTTATTATAACACCCAGCAGTTTTTTTATCGTTAAAATCGGAATCAACAATAAGTTCCAGCTTTCGTGTGTAAATAACTCGACATTCTGAATGATCAAGAATTTTAATTACAACACATAAAAGATGATAGCTCTAAACAGAATTAAGATCACAAAGTCAAGAAAAAATAACACCGCCTTATATACAGAATATACAGAGAAATTTATTCGGGTGTCTTTGCATGGTAAAATGGTTAGCGGGCTCGGCTAATACAATGATCATCAGGTGTTCGATAGTCACTGGTTGCCCAAATATCTGGTCTTGTGCAAATCTACAATTAATAAATAACAAATGTAACGTATATTATATTCATCTTCTTTTTGGAAGTTTTTATCTGAGATTAAAATTGCAATAATAGTACATGGCAGCGAAGTTTTGATAGATTTGAATTGTTCTAACTATAAATAAAACATTCCAATTTATTACACAGAAAGTTAAACAGTGATGGGCTTGTTAACTACTAAGATGGGTGACCACGTAGAAACAGCTGGATTTTTTGGCAATGTGTGGATTTTTTACAAGACTAACAATATTTTAGTAAAAGAAGGCATCTACAATCGCACTTATCCAGATCATTATAATTTGACAAAAAAGATAATTAATTTGGTATTCATAACCTAAACTTATTTACTTATTCCGCTCGGTGGTGAGGCTGTAAATACGCTGACTGTATCCCCTGCAGGGGAGTAATACCTACACCAAAAAGGCTGTTTGGGGAGTGACAAGAAACTGCATCTCATAGGAGTCGTGGAAATCGGGGGAGAGTGGAGTACCCCTTCATTGTCATCACTCCCGGAAACTCTGTTCCGGAATGGTAAAACGTGATCAACCTTTGAGTCAAATAGATATCTTTATCAGAATATTTGAAATCACTCAACTGTTTAAAATAACTCTTACTAAAAAACAACAATTGTTAGATATTTTCTTGAAGATCCCTTTGACATGACGCATAGATTGCTTGGGTGACATAAAAGGAAATACACCTGTTGTATAAAGTAAACAGGACGCAGATGCCCGGCGGAAATGCCGTATAATTTTCGTGAGTGACATAACAGGAAGTGCACCTACTTCCTTTAGTAAACAGGACGCAAGTTGTTCATCAGTGGAAGTACTGCGTAGAGTGCATGGCTACTCGTTCAAAGGAGGCTTGTCCTCGTGCAACAGGTATATGACAGACTGGAGGTGTGACCACGTGAATTTGCGTTCGGAATATTATATAATCAGCAGAGACGAGCAAAAAGAGGTAACAGCAACTAGACGTTACGTCAGACTGGGCCATATTTGAGAAGCGAGAAGAAACTAAAATAATTTAATGCCTTGAGATTACTTTATATTGATTCGATGTCTTGAGATGGCCTTGTACTAAACTCTCGAAAGTAGAGAATCGAGGAGAAACTAAGATGATTCAATGTCTTAAGGTGGCTCTGAACTAGCCTCGCAAAAATAGAGAACAAAGAGAAGAGGTTCCACCACAGATTATTACCTCGGCCCCTATGTGTGTGCAAACTCAGCCGTCTTCAGCTTATCTCACTCTACACATACGCATATTTCGCATGATAAAAAGAAGAAAAAAAAATTATATTTTTATACGTCAGTGTTGTTGTCTTTCTCTGTTATACAACAGTATGCAACAAATGCAGATGTGAACGTAAAATGACTGCAATTCCCTAACTATAATTCTTAATGGCTTGTTGTATTGTTAACATCAATCAATCAATCGATCAATCTGTCATCATTTATCCATGTAAATAATACTTGCACTCAAGAACTTTTCAACTCCCCAAGAGATCTGCGATCCTATGGTACCATGGAAAAGTGTTCCTGATCTCGCAAACTATTAATATTTCAGTATTTGTGTTAGTGGGGTTTATTCAAAATTGCAAAATTATTAAAGCGTTTTTCATCGTAGAAATGGTTGCTTTTCTCTGTCTTAATGCTTTTATTCCGATTGAGATAATTATCCATCTCTCAATTAGATGATGAATAACAGGCTCATTATCAGTCAATTAAGTTCTCAAGAAGCTGAAAATGGCCAGACTAGAGACAGGTAAATCATATTTATAAAATGAAAGATTTCAACAATACAAATGACCCAACTCGACCAGGAAACAGAAAAATAAAACAAAATACAATATTCGTCCATAACCGGAAAATAACCAATGAATCATGTGTAACAGCTATGACATTTACCGCATATTGTAATACAATAGAACTGAAATTGTTACTAGCTATTGCTTCATTCTTTTGAAAAAAATATTCCTTAAATAATGCACTTAAAATAGGGGAATATAATGAGTGTGATGATAATGTGGCATGTACTTCTACCGGTATATTCTTGTACTTCCATTTAGCCAAAAATACTTCCATCGTATAATGTTGCGTATTTCAGTTATCATCCATTTTCGGTAAACAATAGGCACTTTCCCAAACAAAAAAGAAATAAAGATTTTAAAAAAATAAAGACATAAAATTAACCAAAAAGCAACTCGCAAAGTAACCGAACATTTTAAAATTCAGCATAACATCGATGAGACATGGGTTAGACTTCAACACAATTAGAATCTTTACTGCATTATTGTAGAGACTATACAGAATTCTGGCTTCTCATGTCTAGTATTAGTTTTGACAGTTTGCCATAAGATCCTTGTGGAATTAAAAAGAGTTTGGGCTGGGCACGACAACAGCTAAAAGTTATTTTTGTACGCTAAAGGCTTTGTTGATTTTGGCCGTGCTTCCCAAATTTACTATTAAACAATGCTCAGAAGCTCATACTATTTTAGATGTATGGGGGCACAGTTTCACCTATTATAATTGTCTGAATTTCTTGAATCAGGGATTATCATTTTTAAAAGTACCTACTCGTATTAGAAGCACTTATAGTGTAACGGTTATCGTCATAGGAAGCGAAATCAGCTACCCGACTCCAATTCCCGGTCGGAATTGTTTACATTTTTTTTCACGACACTTTCATCTGAACACACCAACATTTAAACCAAAAAGGCACTCGGGTGTAACGGTTGTCGTCACCGGAAATGGACTTGGGGACCAGAATCCAAAACCTGGTCGAAGCTGTTTGCGTTTTTTCAATGAAGCTTTTATCTGTGATACGTTTCTGAACACACCTACATTTAAACCAAGGATGCAATCATGATATAACAGTTAACGTCGGAGGAAATATATATTGTAACACGAGTTCAAATCCTGAACGAGACTGCGTTTTTCTTTGCACTGGTACGCTGGTAAAGCTACGTATCCAACTATTCTCCCTTCAGCTGTGGGTAAATAGGAGAGTAAACTAGGCTCTTTAACCTTGGTATAGCAACTTGGTATAGCAAACCTGTTAAACACCACTTAAAAGCTGACCTTGTGTCTGGTCTTAATCGTGCAGAGGGGTAGGGAAAATATATACATCTCTCTCTCCCTCTCTCTGTCTCTGTCTCTCTCTCTCTCTCTCTACATATATATATATAAACCCCTTAGTTTCCTTGACTAGAGAGATATCGTCAAAACGGTTCGGCTATTATCACAACTAAATTAACGTATGGGTCAAACAGATCTATCCGAGAAATATTTGTATTCAATAGGAATATTTGATTCCATACAACTATTTACAAATTATTTGGATTGAAAATAGTTAATTAAAGCTATAATTATTTACTGAGTATCATTACTAGTTTCTTGAAATTGTAAAACTGAGCTAGGAATTGGTTATTATTTAATAGGTATATTAGTTGTCTGAATTTTTAAGATGAAGCTTGATGATTTTTATCATTAAGGATTTTCAGACTATTGTCTTCATCTTTATTTTTATTTCCACAACGTTTCGGCCTGAAGAAGGTCGGAGGACATTTCGATCGAAACGTTGTGGAAATAACAATAAAGATGAAGACAAAATCTGAATATCCTTAATGATAAAAATTATTAGGAATGGTTACTTGAAACCATACAGTGATGTACAAATTATTTGTATTAGATAGGAATACTTAATATATAACTGTATGAAGAAATTTTTTAAAAGTGTTTATAAAAATGCGAGCGGACTTTGAAAATAGAGTTATGGTTGTATTCAAACATTTAGAAACCAATCAAATTTTGGCATTAAATAATCCAAAAGGAGTTTATATACATTTAAACTTAATTGCAGCTACTTGTGAGCTCAAAAGTCATTTATGGCCTAGCTAAATCATACATATCTGAGAACTTCTAGTGGACAAGATATGCAACAGGATTCTACTATGAAAAGATGATGTGGGGCGATACTACGATTGTCCATATTTGGTCATGTGCTATGAATGCCCAAAAAACACCAGCACAATAATTCCTGTAATTTGCAATAATTGGGTTCAACAACAACCATGCGCAAAGGGGCCACCACCGCACAATCTTACTTGATAAGTCGCAGGTTGACCCCGAAAATGCTGGACTGGGAGTCCAATTATCTGACAAATAAATGAAGGTGCTAATGACCATTACAAAAAAGAGTGTGGAGTGGCTTCAAAGGAAAAAAACTCAATGCTGCAAACTGCATAAAAACATACAATGCGTAATTTTTTTGGTTAGAAGTTAATGAGTTACTGGAGGGATAATATCTATAAGATTTAAAAACTGACCAAATTGCTTCGAAAAGAAATCTGAATGAATGAATGAAATAAGACCATGTGTTCATTGGATTAAGGAAATTATATATTTGTGAGTTTCTAACGAGTGAAACGAGTAATAGAAAAAATGATCGGTCTCGATCATATTCCAAGAGAAAAGGAAGAGTCACCAAAGTTTAGATCGTTTGGTTTTCCAGTTTAATTCCATATCAGCCTTCGTTGGTTATTAAATCCAAAGCCTTCCTCGCAGAAGAACAGTAGTAGTTGAAGAGACGAGGAGGTTCATAAATTTCTCAAAGCTATTCGTTTGAAAGAGAAACTAGAGTTCGAACTTACTTACTATGATGTTGCAGTCCATTATGTTTACCACAGTTAATCCATATCGGCGTTTAGATTTTTTGAAAGAGAATATGTATCTATTTTATAAGAATGGGTTAAGCAAAATGTCTTTTGTGCGTCATTTTGGTTAGCGATATGGTCTGTTACAACAGACGTTTTTTTTTTTCAGTTGTATTTTTTGCAACCTTTTTTTTTTAATAAATTCAAATTTTTCAAATTATCTTATATCAAATATCACATATCTAATTTTAGATATTTTTGAAAATATGTTTGGGTTTTTTGAGTAAATGTACGATAAAGAATTTTCATTTGCTTGTTTGCCATTTGTTTTCATTTGCTTGTTTGGGATAACGTGTCACTCTTGACAAAACTCGAACACATGGAAATTTTTAGAAGTTTTTGCGGGGGGTTTTGAACGTACAAGATGATCTAATTCGTTTCAAAGACAAACAAAATAAGTATCTATTTTCTGGAGAGTTGAGTAAAATAAATTCAGTTCGAAAAGTATCATTTGAGTAAAAGTTGAATTAAATTCATATAAACAGTAATCTTCACTAATCCATGAAAAAAGATTTTCCTTCAATGTCTCAGACTGATACACTGCTTGATTTTATGAATGATTTTAACGGCATATCAGCCTCAGTTGGGTTATGTTATGTCAAGAGGTGAAGGAAATTGTGTACAATGTACGTTTATATTTATGTCTTTGGAGTTGTTTGTCAATAGTTTTTTTTCCGCACACACTTATATGATATCAAATTTTCTTTTCAAATTCATTTCATTTGTACACAGTTGTGTAATATTAAGTATCATTATCTAAAACTAATACATCAAACACAATTTTCTGTTTCCAAGTAATTATTTCTATTTAACAATAATCATTTGCTTGCACATAATTATTTCCTTTCAAGTAACTAATATTGATACTTAGAAAACAACTGGGATTTCAAATATCTTTTCTTAATGAAAATAATTTACAGTATTACATAAAGTATTCCTATCTAATAAAACATCATTTGCGAACGGATTTATTTGACCCATAAATGAGACCAAAACAGTTACAACCACATCGGTTCAAGATCAACCTGGCATTAATAGCAGTGATGTGGTACTTCTCATTTCTTAGAGTTCCCGAACTGGAGCCTCATTATCAGGTGCAATTAATTTCATACTAAGGACGCTCAGGTACACTGACATCGAAAGAGCATATAAAACAATTTTGTAGTATTTACACGATAGATAGATAGATAGATAGATAGATAGATAGATAGATAGATGAAATATGTTACACAGCATTAGCAAGTAGAAAATACTCTTAGTATTTGATATCAAAAC
>CAUZXS010000714.1:25000-75881 GCA_963585895.1 Sepioteuthis lessoniana
ACAATATGTAAACAAAGACATGTGACGTAATCACCTCCAATCACCCTAGGCACTCTTAAATGCAGATGATTTTGGATATGTGCGGTGACATGCTTGACATGTGACAGGTCAGAGATTACGCTTGTTTTGAAATTCGCAAGTGTTCATTTATTGAAAAGGAGGCACATAGGATTCATATCATATGAATTTTATCCAGGTGGGATTTAGAGTTGAAGCAGTTTGAGGTATGAGGATAAGAGCTCCCTATTCAGAGGTAACGATGAATAAATGAAAGGCTGTTTATTCTCCTTTTAAATAACAATCCAAACCTACAATATGCCTTTGAGACAGACTCCACGAAGATTAAAATTAATATTTTTTCAGTGTAAACTGTATATATCGTTTCTTCCAATAAGCAAGATTACATGATATTTTCCTGAGACCATATTAGTATTTATATCTAAGAGTGATTCTAAAAGCCAGGGTCAGAATGAAGAAAAAAGTGACGTAATAATGATTCACACATTCGATATATACGAGGATCATTAAATAAGTTTCCAGACTTTTTTCGTATAGGCACTTTTATTGATAGTACACACATGAAACTCTAGCTCCCTTCGAAGTAATCTCCCCCGGCTGCAATACCATTCTTGTACCGTTCCAACAACTTCTGGAAGGCCCCATGGAAGTCCTCTTGTGTGAGCGTGTCAGTGACCTTCGTCACAGCCCCTTTCATCTCCTCAGTTGTTTCATAACGACAGCTTCTATGCTTAGGAAATAACCAAAAGTCACAGGGAACAAGGTCTGGACTAGAGGGACGGTGAGGAACAGTCTTGAGGCCGAACTTGGTCAAATAGTCTGTGACAAGGACAGAGTTGTTGACTGGTGCAGTGTCCTGTTGGAAATGCCACTGACCCGATTTGAAGAGTGCTGACCTCTTCAGACGGTATCTCTTCCTGAACTCCCTTAAAACCTCAACATAGTAACCCTCATCCTAACCCTTTGGCCAATCAAACTAGTCTATTGACTTCCTTACTCCTCCCAAACCTCTCATTATCCCTCACAGACTCTGTGCTTTCCTTGAATCTCTTATGTCGCGGAAAAACTGATGTTCGATTCATGCAAGATGTTCCAAAAGCATTCTGAAGCATTCCATACGTTTCTGTGGGATTTTTTCCTAGTTTAAAACACAATTTTATTGCATATCATTCTTCCTCACGTGTATAGCAATAACATACTGAATTTTCAAGAGTCTACAACAATTTTAAATGCGTGTACAAAAAATTCTTGAAACTTATTGAATACACCACGTATATATATATATATATATATATATATATATATATATATATACGAGGTGCATACGATAAGTTTCCATACTTTTTTTGTATGGACATTTAAAAATTGTCGAAGACACTTGAAAAATCAGTATGTTCTTGATATACATTTTATGAGATAACCGACCTATTCTAATGATTTCAGGGACAAATGAACAGCTAGAACAGGAATTGGAATACACCCTACTAAAGCCTGATTGTCACAGCTTATGAATTTCAAAAATGTAATCTGACACTTTAGAAGAACGATATGTAATAAGATTCTGTTTTAAACTTAGAAAAAATGCCAAGAAGACTTCCATGGGGCCTTCCAGAAGTTGTTGGAACGGTACAAGAAGTGCATTGCAGCCGAGGGAGATTACTTGAAGGGGACTAGAGTTTAATGTGTGTACTATCAATAAAAGTGCCCATACGAAAAAAGTATGGAAACTTATCATATTCATCCCGCATATATATATATATATATATATATATATATATGAAGAAGAAGAAGAAGAAGAAGAAGAAGAAGAAGAAGAAGAAGAAGAAGAAGAAGAAGAAGAAGAAGAAGGAAAACACTCGTAATTTCAATTTTCGTATTTTTCCTATTTCATTTTGCTTGTGTATAAATTCGCTGTACGTGTTTCGAGTGTCTTAGGACAGTTTTCAAGCAACTGAATTCTTGGTTGTGTGGTGAATACTTTTATAGGCATATTATATGGTTCTTTCCCGAATAGTAGTTGGTAGAGGAGTCATGAATTATTCTGATAAATTTCGGATCAATTGTTTGTGGTTCTATTACCGGAGTTTATTGTCTTTCTCATCTGGTGTCTCTTAATCTTCCTTGTCTTTTTACTTTTCCCTTTTCTCATGTCTACTACGTACACACATGTGAGTGTTTTTAAATACCAATGTGTTTATATATATATATATATATATATATATATATATATATATATATATATATTCTGTGTGTGTGTGTGTGTGAGGGAATCCAATGTATGTGTATATATTTACTAGTATTTGTATATATATATATATATATATATATATATATGTGTGTGTGTGTGTGTGTGTGTGTGTGTGTGTGTGTATGCACTGTTACGATCATACAAACATCTGTACTAGTATATATTTGTTAGAGTATTAATTGGATATAATGTGCGTAAGAATGTATTTACCTCAATGCATAGATACATTTTAAGATAACCGGTAGCGTACACATGTGTCTGTATTCATACACCTTTTTTTGTCTAACTGTCGATTTGTGTTTTTCATGGGTGGAATAACGATTTTTTAATATGATTCTTTTTTTCAACAAAGTATTTTTTTCTTTAAAGCAATGAGTTATCCTCAGTATGGTAGATTGGTATTATTTTAAACTTCCTGTTCCCACATTCGTAAAGATATTTCAATACATAAAGTTTTCTGTTCTCTAATAATTCTGTATCGCTTTCCTGATGATCGGTTTTATTATTTAGCGATCCAATTGAAATCTGTTTGCAGTTTGGAAACTGGATTACGTAAACTACAATTTCTGGAATTACAGCTTAGATTCCAGTTTACTATAAATGTTTTTTGCGGGAATTTTCGAAGTAATAGAATTTTCCTTCTATATTTACATACAGCAAATCTCTTATTTTTTCTATTTTGAAATCCAAGTCATTGTGTTTTTCACCAAACTTAGATGTGTTAATTGTATGTTTTGATTTCTTAGCTGTCCTCTACCTTTAATTTTTTCTACTGTTAAACTCCGCTTAAAAATTGACCTTGTGTCATATCCTGCCCGAGCGGAGGGGTTAGTAAATAGTACCTTTAATTTTTTCTACTATCTAACATGATTTCATTTTGCCATAATGTTAAGTTGATTTAAGTTTCATGGTATTTCTGTGAGTTGTTCTGGGTGTTTTTTTTTTTTGTTATATTCTAAAACATATGATAGTGGGTGTTTGTTGTATTGTTGGTTACCTGTTCCTGATCGCTCTAAAATATTTTTCTGCAAATTCGAATCCTTTATTTACTAATACTGTGAAATATATTCTCTGATAGAGGGTTGAACGTAGTTCGACTCGATTGATCTGTCGGAGGGTTTTTTCGTCACAATGGTGAATATATCACGTGTTAGGGATTGATTTTATGCGACTTTTAGGGTTATAAATCTTGAAATGGAGCTATTTTGAGTGTCTGCAAGGTTTGGGGTAAATATATCTGATCATCTGGTCATTTTAGTTTTTTTTTATATATGGATGTCGAAATACGGTAGTCCTTTAAAATTATGTAATATGGTGAAGTTTATCGTCGGTTGTCGGTTTTAAAGTAAATAGTGCATATCATTGAAATTACCCCGTGAGCCTTTCCAAACATCAAGATATTTCTTTCATGACTTATAAAATTTATATTTCTATCATTACCGTATTTTTCTTTTGTTTTCATAAAGATTTTCCTCTAAATTGTATGGTGAATTTTGGTACAATTTTGATTTTTATATATGTTTTTCGAGTTTATTGTCAATTTGAAAAGAATGGTTAATTTCATGCTATCACAGACAATTCTTTGTTAAATTTGGCGTATAATGTTCCGGGGAAAATATCCAAACGAGATAGCTTCGTTTTATTATTCATGAGGGATATTACTATATAAATAGATAGCATCAAATGTCAGGACGGGAGTATCGCAATTATTATTTTTTTGTGATATGGAACTTAAAAAGTGAATGTCATCTTAAATGTGGATTTTCATCTTATACAAAAACTGTGGTTGTAGAATATCACATAAATTGACACCAATGAGACCTTCAAAGACAATAAAATCCATTGGGAATTAACCATAAAATTAATCAGAACATAATAGTCTCTCTCTCTCTCTCTCTCTCTCTCTCTCTCTCTCTCTCTCTCTCTCTCACTCACTCTCTCCTAACTACTATACTGGAAAGAACTATATATCCCTATAAAAGTCTTGGACTCTTAACTAAGAATTTAATATTGTAAAAAGGCTTCTAAGACACCCAAAACACGTGTAGCAAATATACACAAGTACGAAATAAATAGAAAAAATAGCAAAATTAAAATAGATTACAGACGTTTTCTTAAAGAAATATTTATTTTTCTCTCGTTAGATCTACAAAAATTTGTTGAGACATATGCTGAGTGTAATTTGAATCCCGCAACACTAATAAATAATGGATTCGAATAAGCATTGCCTTGTTTTTGAGTTTCGTGGTTCTTAAAGAACTATGAACCCAAAAAATATAGCAGCGAACTTCTCTGAGTATATGTCTTAACATACAACGAAACAGCCCAGAACTATTCACAGAAATATCAAAGTATATATATATATATAATCTGAGAGAGAGAGAGAGATAGAGAGAGAGAGATGTTTAACGGTATTTCAACCCGTCAAGAATTATTTTGTGTCAAGCTCAGGGAATCTCGTTTATTGTAAGTTTTTGGGTAGTGGTTTCTCGAGAGATTTTTCTAACATAGTTCGATTGAATAGGAATAATTTTCAATATGGTTAGATTGAATATGAATAATTTTTAATTAGAATATGTGACTTCTTGATGGCTCCTTAACAGGTATTACGACTACAAAAAAAACTGAATAATCCCTATTCATTCCTGTTCAATTTTCATTATCAAACCTATGTATTTTTCTTTACATTAAAGTAACCTTTTAAGTTTATATTACGTCTCTTTATGTAATATCCTGTTAACTGGACTTAGAATATGCTGACTGTATCTCCTGCTAAGAGGAAGGAGCACATCCCTCTAAAAAGAATATATTTCATAGGAAACTAAACTGTATCTAGTGAGGCTAAAGTTCTGGAGATTTAGAGAATGTGGTTTACTTCATTACCGTTACTTCCAAGATCACTCTTTACTATAGGGGGTAGTGTCTATTAGGGGCCCATTTATGAATCAATTTGATAGGAGTTTGGGCAAAAATACTTTTAGATACAAAAAAAATGTCAATAGAGACGTACAATGAAGGTGATTTCCTGAGGCACAATATAATCCCAGACAAGTTGACATCCTATTAAAATCTATCAGTCAGTCTCTGTGTGTAAATTAACTTAGGTAAGAATGAAATTATGCTTAAATATGAATTTCAGTCGTGCTTTCATTCTCAACACATGTCTGTAATAAAAGTAAACGTATTGGTATGGAATTATCCCTTGAGTTTGTAAACATTTACAATTTTTCATTAATTTCATGGATTTAGAAAGTACCTATAACAACTGCTCATACATTTTTATTCAGAACAAATCATGTATTTCCAAGTTCTTCCGACGCAGTTTAGTGTCATACCTAATATACACCTTTTTGGGTGTCTTTTTTAAAGATACACCAACATGGTTTTAAAAAATTTACACGCACACACACACACAGAGGGATATATATATATATATATATATATATATATATATATATATATATATATATATATATATATATATACACTGTCACATATATTGAGCTCTCTCCAAATTATACCGCATTTGATACATAGATACATACATATATATGTGGGGGATGGACTTGGAAAAATTATTTAAATCTTGCAAAAGCATGTTTTGAAGCTCTTGAAAATAGCGGCAAATCACATTGGTCTTGGCAAAGTCTGATTTTAAACATTTTGATCGATGATAAAAGTAAACCAATAAAAAAAATTACAACGAATTGGACGATGTATACAGAAAAGCATGTTTTAATAAAAAAAAATGTTGACAAGTGTGTTAAACATGTGTTTGCAACTACGATACCGAATCTATAAAACAGTCCACGGAAGGAAAACATTCCGACTCTAATATAGAAAAATTTCTAGGTCAGCAGTCACTAAATAAGGTCATGTTGACAATCTTCAGTAAAAAGGAAGGACACATCGCTATGAATTTCCTTTAAAAATATGTCACTGTAAATAGTGCTTCCTATAGTCAAATGTTTTGGCAAATACCGTCTTTATTGAATGACCTATATATATATATATATATATATATATATATATATATATATATATATATATATATATATATATATATATATATATGCGCTGTTGGTTTCATCATTGAATGTAGAATTCTGTACATTTTAAAACAATATCAGACTTAAAATACAGACCCATTTTATAAATGCACAAAATTAAACAAAAATGAATTTCTTTCAATTTTTTATAAAGAAGATTATATATAATTTAAATTTATATATGCACATATATATGTGTGTGGGGGGGTGCGTGTGTGTGAGAGAGGGTGTTTGGGCAGCATTTATTCAAGGACATATACAAAAATATATAGATAAAACATGTCTATATTGTTCAATGAAATATATATATATATATATATATATATATATATATATATATATATATATATATACGTTGCAAGTGAATAGTTTCGAGATAACTTTCTAAATAGATTGGTAGAGCTTATTTTTTGCACAATTGAATATTCATATTGTTGTAGGTGACTCACCTATTACCAGAATAATGGACTTACCCAAAGAGAATATTGATCAAGGACTAAGCTGGAAGAGCAGAGAGCAGCAGCAGCAGCAGTAGGAAGCACCTTGACTATCTTTGTGTACGTTGAACCAAGGAAACCTCCTCAGAGACTTGGATACATTTGTGTAGCACCTCATATCGCCGATTTGAGTTATTTATTTATTGATCCCTAATAATCGGTCATAACACATATCAAGCACTAGTAGTTCTGATTTTAATCATTTGTTTTCGCAGGTTTCAAGTACTTTTATTAAACAGAAATAATATTACATGATAATGATTGTTTGTTTAGTTTCACTTAAATGAGATCAAGTATCGAAATTTACCATAAGTAATTCTTTTTATCCAGTGTACCTACCTAATGCAGATGATTTGCGGACAGCTGTCTAAGTTCAAATAACCAATGATTAATAATTAATTAATCTTATTTCAAATAACTAATTATTATCCTTGAAAATGATTGAACAGTTTTAGTTGACCTATAAATGGGGCCCTGACCGATGCTATCAATCAGGTCACAGTGGACCTAAAAGCAATGATAATGTAAGGGCTCTACACATTTCCAAGATCTAGGACTGGAGCCTCACCATCTGATGCAGTTTAGTATCATACCAAGGACTCATGGTGGAGTGATCTTACACATAACAGAGGTGCAACCAGGGTATTCTTTTGCCCGAGACGACTGGGCAATTGACATTAGCTATATAATAATTAAAAACTATAACGTATAATTTATGGTAAATAAGAAAAAAGTATGTTAGAACAATACCGACTATTGCATATATATATATATATATATATATATATATATATATATATATATATATATATTTATGCAGTACCTACCAAAATTTTGAGATAACGTTGGATTTTTTCTTTAAAAGAAGAATAATTTCATGACTTTAAAAAATATTTTATACTGCGTTTGCAAACGGTAATGCAGGAATTTAAATCAAAAGTTGGATGAAATAATTATGATTTTAATAAAACAAGTTTGTTTTTTTTATCTAAGTATACTACTCAGTAAATTAGTAGCATCTTTTCAAATAATTTGTGAAAGTATATTCATGAAAGCGATTCACAAGCAGTGTGTAAATGTGTTACAAATTGAACCGTTTTAGGAAAGATGGTGTCAAACTTTTCGTCGACAGTATATATATATATATATATATATATATATATATATATATATATATATATATATATATATATATATATATATATATTCGTCTAAAAAACAAAAAAAATTTAAATAGTATTCCACATCCTGTTTTTTAAATAAAAAATATATTTTGCTCTGCAGGTTTATTTTGTATTAAATAGATGTGCATTCAGCATTACAACAACCACTACAATTTTAATGATAATTATAATATATATATATATATATATATATATATATATATATATATATATATATATATACATATATGTGTGTGTGTGTGTGTGTGTGTGTGTGTGTGTGTGTGGGTATATATATATATATATATATATATATATATATATATATATATATATATATATATATATATATTGAAAAGTGTATTTTTAGGCATCAAATTGTTACTAATGAAAGTTTTATTAAAGATGATTTGCCATTCATTGATTATAATTTTTATTTTCCAATGTGTGTATGTGTATATAAAATGGGACAAAAAGTTAAGAATTTTAGGAAGAGAAAACAGTCATTACGTTACAACGGAACCGCATGCATACACAAAACTATTTCTTTTTCTTTCACACACACACACACACTCTCTCTCTCTCTCTCTTTCATTTTCTCTCTCTCTCTCTCCCTTTCTTTCCCTTCCTCTCTTTCTCTCACTCTCCCTCCTCTTCTCTCTTTCTCTCTTTTCCTTATTCTGTCTCTTTCTTTGACCTTTCTTCACTCTCTTTTTCTCACTCTTTCTCTCTCTGTTAGGATTTGACTCAAGATTGGTTAAAAGTTGGGTACTTCGCAGGAAGTATGGCCCTATATGGTTTACTTGTTGAAAATTGTTTTGCTCAACCACCATTTCCCTTCCATCCCATAAAATTTCTAACCATCTCACGTTTAAAGATTTTATCATCTCCCTGGCCTTCCTTTTAATTTCAGCGCGTTTAAATAGTAAGGGTTCATTTCTTCCTAATATCGTTATGTTTCCTTTCTAATAATCATAATACCAAGTAGAAGGAGAATACATCTATAATGTATTGATAATAATAATAATCACAATATAACAATGAATAAACTTTCCGGTTAAACTCATGTAGGATGACAAACTTTTTCAACTGTCAGGTAATCAACATTTCTAACAAAAAATATATATAAGAGGAAAAGAAAAATATCCGAAAAGAAAACCAAAAAATAAAACAAAAATAGATACAAGAATACTTAATAACAGAATCTTTCATACATCTTTCACAGAAATTCCTCAGGAGATACTTCATGAACAGTCTTATATGCATTTTCAAGAAGGTTCCACTTGACTTTGGACATGAAACCAATTCGCAAATACTCAGAATCCGAAGGAAGGAAATGTTTTGCAAAAAAAAAAAGTGTATTAAAAGAAAAAAAAAGCTAGAATACAGAAGAATCTGTCTCGTCCACTCGAATGTTATAAATTGTCGAGTGAAACCTCCTCGAACGCCCATTTCAAGATGGAACCGGCCAAGATTAACGATTGACTAATTCTACACGTTTTTGTTTGTTTCCAGTAATTTTCCACTGAACATTTCAACTTTCATTGGTTCTGATTTACTTGGTTAGATTTTGTATTTCAAATCTTTTGTTATCTTTTGTTAAATCTATCCACGGCAAATTTTGGGTGATCATATATATATATATATATATATATATATATATATATATATATATATATATATATGTTACGTTTCTTTTTTTATTTGTCCTATCTATGTATCTATGTATCGAGTTATCAATGTTTTCTTATTTTTGTATCTCAGTCTACGCATATATATGTATATATATATATATATATATATATGAGTAGACAAAAAATAAGCATATATATATATAAATATATATACAAAAATAAGCATATATATATATATATATATATATATATATACATATATATGCGTGTATGTGTGTATGTGTCTGTGTGTGCGCGTGTGTGTGTGTGTTAGATCTTGTATGACCAATGCAACGTATTTTTATCGATCTATTTTTTTTTGTATGTACATATCGGATTTTTGCATACATTTCTTCTGCCCTTCTAAACAGACAGCATTCTTTTCACAACTTGATAATGACATTTTATCAATCAAATTCTCTCTCTTTCTCTCTCTCTCTCTCTCTCTCTCTCTCTCTCTCTCTCTCTCTCTCTCTCTCGTAATAAATATAAATGACAGAAATATTATTTATTCTCTATTAGTTTTGTTGTATTCTACACTCGTTATGTCATCCTTTTCTTCCTCCTTCTTCTTCTGAAGGTCGGTCCCCCTGGTGTAATGGCTAAACTACTAAACTGCAATATCATAGTAAGTGAGTTCAAATTCTAGTTGACCTATAACGTTAACTTTCGGATAATACCCTTAGGAAAGTTTTAATAACTTTCCTCATCTTCTAAGTTGTAACCCCTCATCTTCTAAGTTGTGGTTTAAATAGCATCACAGATATTCTTGTACAAGAATGACTTGGGCATTAAAAACACCAAGTTGAAACGCAAATAAGCAAAGAATTATTTACTTCTTCAAATGAGAAATCTTCGTATTCTTGTCGTAAATTTGCCTGATTGCGTCATTGTAGTAAGTGAGTTCGAACTCCAGTCGAGCTTTCATTTTCGCTGTTTGGAAAGATATGAACTCATTAATCCTCCAATTATGGATTAAAAGTACTATAATTTGTTCTTCTACAAGGCTGTATTTGCCATTAAATACCCCAGGAATGTTAATATGCCTTTAAACAAAGAAGCCGAAATCAATTTTCTTCCTTTAACTTTCTTTTTTCAGCTTTTCACCAAGATTGTTTCCTTTGAACGGATTTTGTTTTAATTTTAAACTTTATAACTGGAGATATGTAATTAAAAATAGCGACAAACTTTTATACTTAAAAATAAGGTTTTCAAAATTCATTCCGAAAAATGTTTGGCATTATAGTATGTGATATCATATTACATCATTATATGATCTAATATATATATATATATATATATACATATATATATATGTATATGTGTGTGTGTGTGTGTGTGTGTGTGTGTGTGTGTGTGTGTGTGTGTGTGTGTGTGTGTGTGTGTGTGTGTGTGTAATTCAAAAACTTAACCAACTATCATTTGGCTATAACAAATTTATTTCAACTGGCAACATTATAAAAGAAACTAATTTCTTTAGACAACCATCACAAGTGGAGAGAATATTCTAATACTTTTCAATGGACACTTAATCATTAAAAAAGAAGAAAAAGACATGGGCAAGAGGATAGTTTTAAGAAGTGGTGTAATGTTATTGTTTGATGTCATGTATCGTTACATATCTATCAAAATTTACTCAAGCCTCAAAACATTCCACAACTAAAATCTTATCAATAAAATAACCAATTTTATTTTTTTTTAATACTTTATTTATTTATCAAGGAAAAAGTGACGATAAACACAATAACTGATATCAAATTTATCCTGTTTACTTAATTTTTTAAAATATCTTTATTTTATTTCCATTTGAAATTATAATTTAGTCATTATTTCATTTTTTAATATTTCTATATTCTTATTCTGAATAATGCCGTTCTAATTACAGTTACTGTTGTTAAAATTATTATAATTTTTAAATATTGATGATTTTATTACTAACAATCTAAAGTAACTATGATTGCAATTATAGCTAATAAATAATTATTACTATATGTTCTCCACTTCGAGTTTTTCTCACCTGCATTAGCCGATGGTTTCTCACAGGTGTTTGAGTGACCGTAAGTTCCCTCAAGTCTCAAGGTCTTTTCTCAGTATTCTGGCCGATCTTTAAAATGCTGTAGTTTGGATGGTCTCTACTCGTACCCCTATTTCCAAGTTCTCCAGTCTTTTTATCAATTTTTTGATAACTACACCAAGAACACAACTTATAATTGGTATCACCGTCCCTTTCATGTTGCACAGTTTTTTCAATTCCCTGGCAAGGATCAGGAACTTACCTTTATTTTCGCTTTCTCTCAGTTTTACTCATTGGTCAGCAAGGACAACAAAGTCCACACTTCGGCAAGTTCTCTTTTTCTTGTTAATTATTACTAGTTTTGGTAGTCTGGCCGAGATTAGGTGACCCGTTTGTATCTCAAAATCCCATTGGAGTTTCTGTGTCTTATTCTCTCGGAAAGATTCTGGGTTATGCGTATACCATTTGTTCATGTGGTCAAATTTCAATTTCTTGCACAACTTCTATTGGTTCCCCGTGCCTACCCGGTCGTATCTAGTCTTATAATCTTTCTGAGCAAGCTTGCTGCATTCACTTATTATGTGATTTATCGTTTCATATTTATGACCACATAAATCTCCTGTTTTGTAACATCTTATCCATTCTTGCTATATGATTGATCCTTATGGTGTTATTTTGTTCTCCTATTCGAAGAGATTCAGTTTCTCTCGTGAGGCTTCCTTTTTTAAGTCAAGACAACGTTTTCCCGTGTGAGATGTCGCTTTTTAGTCTCTTAAAACGTCCATAGAATTGTTTTTCTTCCCATTTTGGTTTTCTGCTTATTTTGGTTCTGTTGATTCTAGTATCGACAGTATTGTTTCTAGTGCTGTAATCATTCTTCCTCAGCACCTCTCTCTGTAGTCATCGAGTCATTGTATGGATTCATCAACGCTCTCTTCCATCGTGGTAAGTCCACTTCCTCTTTCTCTTCTTGCCACAAATAGTCTGTCAAAGTCATCTCTGGGATGTAAGGCTTTATGCATGGTCATTGTTTTCTTTGTTATCTTGTCTATTTGCTTAAATCTTTCTCTGGTCCACTTCAAGAATAGCCCCGAGTATCTAACGAGGGGGTCGACACAGGTATTTATCCCATCCATATGGTGCCTGCTATATAGCTTGTTTACTAGTAGTGTTCTCGTTCTCCAAAGGTAACTCTTTTTAAATATTTTCTTTCATCTCCACTTGTTTGATGGCTTCTGCTTCCAATATTCCCAAACATTTACGTTTCCTTTTCTCAGAGCATTCTGATTTTTTGTTGATTTGGTAGTTCCCTTCCTTCACTCATGTGTCGTTTCCCGCTTTTCATTGCTAGCAAGGCGCATTTTTCTATGCCAAATTCCATCTCTATGTCCTGGCTGTTTATTCTCACTGTGTGTAATATGGTTTCTAAATCTTTCTATTTTTGGCAAACAGTTTGTTCTCGTCCATATACATTAAGTGGTTGATCTTTTCTTGCGATTTACTGAGTTTGTATCCACATGTGCATTTCCTGAGAATGTGATTGAGCTGGATCATCAATATTCCAAATAGTAATGGGGATATTGCATCTTCCTGGAATATACCTCTCTGGATATTTACTTCTGCTAAGGTTTTTCATCCTGCTGTCAGTTTCACTCGCCAAGTTTCATGTTTTCTCAATAAATCTTATGAATCCATCGAGTATTTCATACAATTTGAGACGTTGTAATATCTTGCATTTTTGTTGTCGTAAGCATTTTTGTTGTCAATCCACGGAATAGCTAGATTTTTCCGTCTCATTTTACTCTCGTTGAGGATGTGTTGGTCAGTATATAGTAGTCCTACTGTGGTTCTAGTCCTCTTGCGGCATCCTTTCTGTTCCTCGAAGAAGATACTGTGGCTTATCAATGATCAGTAAATCTCCCTAATTTGTGCCGTTAGCATTTTCCACATTATCGGTAGACATGTTATTCCTATATTGTAATTTAGGACGGTTTCTTTGTGGGCGTCTTTCTGGATCAGGGTGGTCTTTCCTTTGGTATTTTGTTCAGATATCTCAGTTTTCTGTATGCAATTGTATTAACATTATTATCATTATTATTATTGTTACATTACTAATAATACCAATTGTAATACTGATACCATTAATTTTATCCTACGATTGGTATCATGTTCATTTTTTCTATTATTAACCAATTACAAATGAGCTAAAATCTATTTTGTGGCATCATTTAAATAGATATATTTAGAGAGATGGAGAAAAATATCACAATATTACAATTATGAAATAATTCAATACCATGATTATCATTTCACAAATCAGAGTTTCTCATAATCGATCTTCAGGTGATTCACTTGACTTATTTAGCCTTCAGATGCTGTTGAAAATATCACACATCAATATCGGTTATATAAAACACTGAATAGGGAGTATATTTAGATTCTTTAAATATACTATTATTATTATTATTATTATTATTATTATTATTATTATTATAGAGTGATATTTGTTCAATACTTTCGTTTATTATCACTATAATATTTTGTTGGTTTTACGGTCGCTTTGATTTTATCTAAGACTTTTGATTTTATCTACCGTCGATTCTGCCATATATATATATATATATATATATATATATATATATATATATATAATGAGAAATTCAAATTCTATTGTATTTGTAATCATTATTATTTTTCGTTTAAAATTCTCTCGATTACTAATCTATTGCTAAGTAGTGTGAGGTGTTTGCGTGGTGTAATGGTTAAAACGCTTGACTCGTGGTAAGCGAGTTCAAACTCCAGTCACCTTGTTATGTTCAATTATCCTGGGGAAAGTTACGAACCCCCTAATCCTCCTAGCTATAGGTTAAATAGTACGATCCCTGTTCTTCTTGAATGATGGCTTTGTCATTAGATAACCTAAGAAGTTTGATATGCCGTAAAACAAAGAACTCAAACCAGATTTCTAAACGAGAATTATTTTTTTAACACGAATATCATCTGCTGGGTCCTGTAAGTTACTATGTTCCATTTGATAAAGACATCTTAAGCCGTTTGCTTATGTATAAAGGGAATACATATTTTTTATATAGATTATCGAAGTACGGATTTTATGGTTATAGGCAAGAAAAATCGTCCAGGGGTTCAAATTTAGCTTAGGGGAAAAATATCATAAGTTAAGAAAGAAAAAAGGAGTACTCTGTCTGTACCGACTAAAACACTGTTCTGATTGGCTAAAATACAGGAATAAACATTCGTAAAGAGTATAAGCTAAGGAAACTTCATATAAAATAAACTGGATAAAGCTAAGAAAAAGAAACTTGAAGGGTGAAACTGGACTTATATCAAGAGCAGCACAAATCTATGCCATCATCATTAATCATATTAAGACTAAAATTGACAATGCTCAGTGAGTGAAGATTCTGAGGTGATATAGATGAAGCAGTTATTCACATAATAAGTCAATACGGCAAATTGACACAAACAGAATTCGACATCAAGCATGACAAGGTGGGAAAGGTTGTCCTTTGGAAATTATGCAAAAGTTAAAGCTAGACGAGACTAACAGATGGTATGGCAACAAACCAGTATCCCTCCAAGAAAATTCAATGTATAACATTCATTGAAAAACATGCGCATCAACAAATTCTGAACACAAGACTACCTGATAATTAGCAAGAAGAACTTGTTATTTAGTAGATTTTGCTATTTCAGAAAACCGCAAAGAGTAAAACAAAAAAACAAGTTATACGCATACCTGGATCTTGCTAGAGAGATGAAAAAGCTGTGGAACATGAAGGTGATGTTGATTGCAATTGTAGTTGGAGATTTGTGAAAAGGCCTAGAAAAGAAACTGTGGGAATCGGATATCAAAGAAGAATTAAGTCCATCTTGACTTCACCACTTTTAAAACCAACTTGAATACTTAGAAGATTTTTACATCTGAGGAGAGTTGCAGTTACTCAGACTTCAGTGAGGAAAACACCTCTTTCATCCGGTGTGAAAGACTCGAAAAAAATATAATAATAATAATAATAGTAATAATAAAAATAATAATAATAATCTTGAAAACGAGACTCATAAAATTGTTGGGATATTTAAGATACAAATGAATCACATCATCCTAGTGCAAAGACTAGAGTTAGAGAAAATTAACCTGAAAAAATCCTCTTGGGAGTTTTACATTCCAGTTGAACAGAAAGGATAAACCAACACCATCCTGAACACAGTAAAGAATTTGGTTTGGTTTGGATTGGTTTTATGGCATATCAACCATTATAGGTTATATAATGCCAAATCCATTTTATACATATAAACACGTATATTTCAAGCAATGGAGTTTGGTATAATAATAGTTTTTTAACACGCTGTCAAATGTCAAAAGAGTTCTATTTCAAACAATACAGTTTAGCATTAGTACACAGTTTTGTTTTATTCGACCCATAGAGAGGACCCGGTCCGATGCTACCACTCTGGGATTGAAACCTAGTCTTCCAGACAATTGGCGAACACTCTACTCATTAGACCAAGGGATAGCTAATAAAAAAAGAGAACTTGCCGGCGGGATACAGACTGAAAATATTTAAAAAAAAAACAAAAAAAAACGCAAGAAGGACAAGACATTAGACCTTAACAGATAACTAAAAAAAAGCTATGGAACATGAACGTGACGGTGGTACGAATTGTAATTGGAGAATATAGAACGATCTCCAAGGGCTTGGTAAGGAGGTTGGAAGTGTTAGAAATTGTTGGAAGAAAGTAAGCCCTATAAAGTAGACGTTGTTGAGAAGAGTCCTGAAAACTTGAGGAGATTTGCTCATTCCCCGACTTCAGTGAAAAAACATCAGCTAAACCTAGTTTGAAAAATTCACAAGGAATAATATACTAATCACGTATCAAAATAACAAAGATGCTGACTATAGCAGATATGTACGTCCCCTAAACAGATATCAACAAGCTTTAACTTAAAAGAAGTGAAATCTTTTCCAGCTAGAACTGATTTCAAGTTTTTTACAATTTGACTTTCCGTAAAGAGAAACTCTGATTCCAAACTGAAGCTGCTCTTTTGAAGAAAGCTTAAATGTTTCCCAAAACTTCAGCAACAGAAAACTAACCAAGAGGGAAATAAAACCCAGTGTCAAAGAGGCTGTCCTGGACCAACAGAGGACACATCGACGGCTGGATAGCAGTGTACTGAAAGAAGAGACTTGTGGTCTAATGATTGTTTACATAAGCCCAGTCTTGTTTCAAGATCTTATCAGCATCATATCCATCAAGGATGGAACACACCCAAAGCGCTGAAAGTTTGATGGAAATGTCGACCACATAGTCTCATGTAGCCCTTGCAAAGAGTGAATTTATTCACAGTAAAACAAGATAACGCCATTATTACATTGGAATATTTCTTCAGCCAAATATCTTTGCTAGGTCACTAACGTTAATGAAAGGCTTCAACGATGAACAGATTACAATAATTGAAATCTTGTATAGTTTTAAATCCTTATTTTTACGAACGACTGATACGCTGATATATATATGTGTGTGTGTGTGTGTGTGTGTGTGTGTGTGTGTGTGTGTGTGTGTGTGTGTGTGTGTGTGTGTGTGTGTGTGTGTGTGTGTCAGTGAATGCAATGGTAGAATTAGGTATAATATTCTTTGGATTAGGTTATGATATTCAGATTGTGCAAAAGACAGAAATAAATAAAGATTGAAAAAAAGAAATTAAGAAATAAAGAGGAAAACGAGAAGTAAAGGTAAAAACAAACGAGCATTGAAAACTAAACGAGAAAGAAAGAACAAACAGTACACACTTTTTAGAAGAAAGAAAGAAAGAAAGAAAGAAAGAAAGAAAGAAAGAAAGAAAGAAAGAACTGTGGAGAGAAATGAGAAAGATAGAAATGATTTTAGAATAAAAGAAAAGAACGAAAAGATGAGAAGAAAACGATATAAAGTAGAGAAATGAAGATAAAGAAAAAAAAATGACAGTAAAGAAGTTACGAAACAGAACTCATACAAAAAGCAATTTCATTGTCGTAGAAAGAAATAAAAATCAAAGTAATAACCAAAATGATATGTGAGAGAAAATAAAGAAATAAGTATTGAACCAGAGAGAAAAAGAGAAAAATTATAAAAAGCAACAATTAATTTTAGATTAGTAAAATAAAAACAAAAAAATAAGAAGTCCGAATTAAAAAAAAATATGTGGGGGAAAATTGAACCAAACCAATTACAGATTCCTAAGTAAAAAAATACAGCAACGTTGTTTACGGAAATGAAAACGATGATTGAACTGTTAATTAACAATAAAAATCAGGAAGAAAAAATGAAATTAGTTTAGAGAACAAAGTGGGCGAAAAGAAAAAGATAATTGTTTTTCTTTCTTTTTCTTTCTTTCTTTCTTTCTTTTTACGTAGGAAATAATTAAAGTAAATTCAATGAATTATCTCCCTTTCATATCCCAGCATTCAAAGCTCGAATGGCTGATCTTTAATTAAAAAAATGCTATGTCAGCTTTTGTTTGCAAATTGATCGTTTCTCCGACATTCGTTATTTATTTTCACATTTAGTGCACTTCGTTTGTTATTGTTAACGTCCGAATTAAGTTAGATCTGGGTTAAATTTACGGCTCGCAGATGCCAGAAGGGTGTAGCAGAGCAGGATGGAAACATGACGTCATTTCCGTGAAGTGTTTAATGACTCACTTCCATGCAAAAAAAAAAGAAGATTCCTAGCATTCTCTTTACGCTATGAACGGTTTTCACAAGTATATACAAGGTGCATACGATATGTTTCCAGACTTCTTTTTTGTATGGGCACTTTTATTGATAGTACACACATGAAACTCTAGCTCCCTTCGAAGTAATCTCCTCCGGCTGCAATACACTTGTTGTACCGTTCCAACAACTTCTGGAATGTTTCATGGAAGTCCTCTTGTGCGAGCGTGTCAATGACCTTCGTCACAGCCTCTTTCATCTCCTCAATTCTCTCATAACGATAGCCTCTGAGCTTAGGGAATAACCAAAAGTCACAGGGAGCAAGGTCGCCACTACAGAGAGGGTGTAGAACTGTCTTGATGCCCATCTTGGTCAAATAGTCTGTGACAAGTTGTGGACTGGTGCATTGTCTTGGTGGAAATGACATTAACCCGATTTAAAGAGTGCTCGCCTCTTTCGACGGAATCTCTTCCTGAAATCCCTTAAAGCTTCAACATAGTAACCCTCACCCTAACCCTTTGGCCAATCAACTCTGCTGTATTTACTTTCTTACTCCTCCCACACCTCTCATCATCCCGCACAGACTCTGTGCCTTCCTTGAATCTCTTATGCCACTCAAAAACTGATGTTCGATTCATGCAGGATGTTCCAAAAGCAGTCTGAAACAGTCCATACGTTTCTGTGGCATTTTTCCCAAGTTTAAAACAGAATTTTATTGCATATTGTTCTTCTAAAGTGTCCTCACGTCAGGACTGCATTTTTGAAATTGACCAGCTGTGACAATCAGGCTTTAGTAGGGTGTATTCCAATAGCTGCTGTAGCTGTTCATTTAACGTGAAATCATAAAAATTGTTCAGTCATCTCATAAGATGTATAGCAATAACATACTGAATTTTCAAGAGTCTACGACAATGTTAAATGCCCATACGAAGAAAGTCTGGAAACTTATCGTATGGACCTCGTATTTACTCAACCCCTCTATCAAAGACTACGTGTGCCACAAGGTCAATTTTTCAGTGGAGTATGGCGTGTTGAATATCAGACTTTCCTTCTCATTGGCTGTTTGGTATAAACAGAGTAAAGAAAACTGTCTATCCAACTATTAACATCTTTTCCAGTGGGTTTCGCACAAAATTAAACGCAAGCAGCCTCATCCAGTGTTTGACCACGAGTTGGCGATTCCATTCCCTACGACATTAATCGTTATGCTACGCGTGCCTCTACTCTAAAAATAAACAAATAAAATAAATTAAGAATTAATTAATTTAGAAGAAGTATACTATGGTACATTTCTAACGATACTGTTATGAGTGAAGTTATTTCTCTACTCAGGCAAAATCGGGTATCACTTCTAATATATATATAAAAATGTACAAAGACGAAGAATCTCAAGGTCTTCAGAGAATAATTTTGTTTATAGAATTATTTGCCAACGTTAAACTTTCTGGTTTTAGAGCTTTATCAGGGATTATTAAGAACTGAATAGTTTTAACAACCCACGCAACCTGACAATGGTTTATAAACCGAAACATATAACGTGGCAAATAATTGTATAAACAAAAATTATCCATTGAACTCCTCGTCTTTTCATATATATACATTTCTAGTATCGGATTCATTTCCATTTTCATATATATATATATATATATATATATATATATATATATATATATATATATATATATCGGGCTGATGTTATATAAGATGTATTTTCTGAATTGTATTAAATTTTAAAATCAAACAAAAAAATAAGAAAACGTTTAGCATCTTAGTACTTTTTACAGCGTTCTGGTTCAAAATCATCTGTCGTTATAAGTGTTTGAATTGTTTTAAAAACCATTACGTATTTGCATATATATATATATATATATATATATATATATATATATATATATATATATATATATATATTCCCTTTTTTCTTCTTTCTATCTCTTCTTTTTCATTTCTTCTTTCCCCATGAAGAAATAGAAGAAAACTACTTCAGAGTGTTTAGTTCACATAGTGTATTTCACCATGAACGTCATAGATACGAATGGGTGTAACACTTGTAATATACAAAATGAGTGATTTTGGCTATGAAATCTTTGTCTGACATTGTCTAATAATGAATCAGTAAGTTTAGACGAAATTGGCTTTAAACTGGTGGTATTTTACGTACCAATGTTCTAAAAAGGCATTTAAAGCATTTTTAGGCATTAAATAAACTCTCATGACACTGTCTGCTTCTCCAAAAACATGAGACTCTTCACTACCAACTGGGTGTGGCAGACATAAGTTTAATTTTAAGCAGAGTATAGCTGGTTTGAATTCATGGCTTTTGTTCTCTTACACTGGAAAAGGTAACAAGGCTAGATATTCTCATCTACCATTCTATTTACCCATAGTTGATGCACAAAGAGAAGAATTCATGCCATTCTTAAGGGTCTGAAACGCTAATAGTCCTTATTCAAACATCTCAATTCCATTTTCTACAACGATAACCCTTACGTAAGACGCATCTTCTACGTATATAATCATATTTTTTTATTACTTTAGCCGTTTCTGTCTAGTGGTGGGTTCCTCGTGAACAGCGACATCTTAGTAAGCGATTTTGCACTCTAATCGCATTTACGCTCGGACAAATACTCTTGGGAAAGTTTTGAACTCTGTTATCCCACCATTGGTTTAACAAATGGGAGGTCAGTGACCCAACTGCTGCTATTTTATATGATGCTGCTTGTAAGATAGTACCACTATAGTCCATCTACCAAGATGGCATGGGAAATGAAAGCTGATATGCCATTGAACAAAACACAGCTTTGATACTATTTAACCCATAATTTTGGGGATAAAAGTGTTCATACCGTTCCCAAGGTTATTAGTCCAGAGGTGACCATAATAACGCTATCTGAATCCGAACTTCCTTACTTCGAAGCCGCAGTTCAGCACTGAGCAGTCACTCTCCCGCAGAAGTAGGATATATACATATATATATATATATATAGATATGTGTGTGTGTGTGTGTGTGTGTGTGTGTGTGTGTGTGTGTGTGTGTGTGTGTGTGTGTGTGTGTGTGTGTGTGTGCGCGTGTACACGTTAGTACTAGTGTTTCCTGTTTGCCTGGTTATCGTAATCAGGCCAAAGAAACTAGTCTGACCTACTATTTACCTGCAATTGGGAGAAGAACTGATGCACTCATGCTTTTCCCAGTAACACTAACGCCGAGAGATATGCAAACAATCCCATCCAGGATTTGAACTCGAATTGCTCAGTCCATTTTCGACAACCTTAACCGTAACTCTTCTGTATATAATGTTTTATTGATCATGATTATTGATACTTCTTAAGACGAACTAGTTACTAAAGTAGATCATCAGACTATGGTTAATGAGTTTGATTCTCAACGATGGTCCCATACATTTAGCCCGGTATCATAAACCAGCTAAGCTTAGTAAATAAATAGTATTCGCAGTTATCGATTAAATTCTAAAACTAAAATAATTGATATTTCCTTTCAAGTATTCGTTTGGCTTGGCTTACGGTTAAATTATGCCAAGAGCATTAATTCCAGCTCGATAACAAAATTTATGTAGGCATGGCTCTGTTCACTACTTACTTCCATGAATGATCTATGTTGATGGCCTTGTAGCCAACTAAGCTAACCTTATTTAATAACTATTTCTCTCTTTTTCGTTCTCTCTCTTTCTCTCTCTCTCTCTCTCTCTCTCTCTCTCTGTATATATATATATATCGAAGGCATTTAGAGAGAAAGATGAAGGAAGGAAAAGGTAATATCAACTTACAGACTCTCGCAAACAGAGGGTAATTAAGGTACTTTTACAGGCAGCAGAAAAAGAGATTTAAAAAATAAAAACGGATTTAAGAAAAGAATCAATTCGTTCAACTTAGACTTTCCATTCCTTTTCCAATAATGCCAATTCTCAATTTCAATTTACTTCCACTCCATTTAGTTTCATTCTTTCTTTTTGACCAACGGTTTCCTTTTTTTTCTTCGTTTTCCGCGCTATTTTTGGTTTCTTTTTTTTAATTGACAATCGCCTCACTTTCGTCCAGGACTTAAAAGCGGCTATATGCAATGGCTCCCATTGTTGTCCTGTCTTTTAACATTTAGATTAAGAATCGCAAGTGATTCGGATGAAATAAAACCTGGTCGAAATGATTGATCAAATAAGAATGGCTTTTCTTGGTGTGGGTAGAGGAATATATTGTATGGGGACGAACATTTTTTTTTTAAATAAATCGCTGAGGACAGAAAATCTGCTATTCGGAAGTGCCATAAAACGATTGACGAATCACTTTCTCTTCAGAAGTCATTCGTGAAAGATAGAATCGATAAAATAGGAAATTGTAAGTGATATGACACCAAACGTACTATCTACAGCCTATATTCCATCATAGTTGTGAAATTTGCATGTATATTTCATACATTATATCCAACAGCTATAATGGTATTTTACTATATAACCTCTGTCAAATAATAGTTGTGAGATTCGCATGTATAGTTTATGAATAAAGTTTTGTAATATTCTAGGAAAAAATATTATACAATATTACTGCACTTGTCTCATAATAGTTGAAGTATTGGCATATATATTTAATGCCTAAAATGTATCAACTATTATGGTACAGATGTACATTTAGGGTGATTTTTTTAATGTCCGAGCCATCCTTGTGAAAAAGTAGTGGGACTATTCAGGGCAAAGTGGAAGAATTACGGGGTTCATATCTTTTTTGTAAAGCATTAGTCCAAATGTCATCGTAATAGTGCTACTTGTGTTCGAACTCACTTGCTTTGAGGTCATAATCCGGCACATTAGCAACTACACCATGGGAAATCCCTCTATATATTGATCTTTCGACGCATCCCCCTCGTGTAATAGATGTTAGATAAATACAGACAAATATAAGATATATGTATTATACATTTGCTTATATATTTTATACGTTAAATATCAGAAATATATAATATTACTTACCTACGGCAGCTCTGTATTGACATAGGATGTAATCTAGAAAATTTGCCAGAAGTCATGGATGATGGACGAATGACGAAAGAGAGGCAAAGAAATCCGAGCGAGCAACATGACGTGATGATTATATTGAGAGATTTCTGTCATAGTTGCGAAATTTTCATATATATTTCATACATTAAAATAATTTTCATGTGATAGATATATGAAATAATTAGTATTAAATTTAGGTCACTTATTAATCCTTTGATATATATATATATATATATATATATATATATGTGTGTGTGTGTGTGTGTGTGTGTGTGTGTGTGTGTGTGTGTGTGTGTGTTTTTTTGTTACATAAAATATAACTACAATTA
Organism: Sepioteuthis lessoniana; assembly: GCA_963585895.1. Taxonomy (NCBI): domain Eukaryota; kingdom Metazoa; phylum Mollusca; class Cephalopoda; order Myopsida; family Loliginidae; genus Sepioteuthis; species Sepioteuthis lessoniana. The sequence continues at coordinate 48,711 of CAUZXS010000714.1, forward strand.
TGAGACGAAGGCATCATATTATATTATTCATATTTACCAACCCCTCCGCTCGGGCAGGATATGACACAAGGTCAATTTTCAAGCTAAATTTAACAGGTTTGAATTCAGAGTTATTCTTCTCCTAGACTAGTTGCCTTGCCAAGACTGAAGAACCTAGTCTGCCCAACTATTTACCAATAACTGGAGGGAGAATAATTGGATTCATACCTTTCCCAAGGGTATTAATGCTATATGAAATGCAATCAGTCTCGTCCAGGAATTGAACTCGTGTCGCCGTATCCATTTCCTACCACGATAATCATTACACCACGAGCACCTCTACATCATATTTTATTGTCTTATTATAAACTTCTGTCCTATAAAATTATCATATTTTCATAATTTATCAAACTATATCAATATTAACTAATTAAATATATTTACATGAACTGGAATAATTATTATGGGAGAAATACATCCCCCATTATTGATGTGAAATTAGCATGTGTGTTTCATACAAAATATATAGATACTGCATCGTGTGAATTTGGACTCAGGCTGAAATAAACAAACCAACAACAATTGATATAAAACGGTGATGCTTAACGTTTTAGTGGGTTTATATATAAAGCTGATCCGTCATTTCTTTTTTATTTATCCTCATTCAGAATCTAAACAAAATATAACAACGAAACAACTGTTTCTTCCCGCGTCAGGAAAGCTTAAGCAACTTGTTATATAACTTAACAAAAGAAGCGTCTTTTCCCAAATGGATTTAGCGAATTTGCATATTTTGATTCGAAAGCGCAAAAAAAAAGCTTATTACAAAAATTAGATTGAAAAGGAATCACTCTTCATTCATTGTTAACATTATTCTTCGAGTAGGTTGTTTTATTTTTTAGATGAACAAAATATCCTGAATATTTCTGGAATCCTAAGCATCAAAGCGCCAATGTTGACTGACCAACAAGAAATATCATGCATCAGTTCCTTGTGGACACCGGGTGCACTTTAGAGAACCTGTTTTGAACGATGGACGATTTGGACGAATAGGGAGAGAGTGTGTGTGTCAAAGGACTCCGTGCAATCCTTATGACTAATATATATATATATATATATATAATAAAGTTTTTTGAGCCGAAAAGAATCATTGGAAATTATGCTATTATATATATATTTATATATGAACTAATAGTATTATTCCGATGCTCAAAAATCTTTATATTAGGTCAGGTCTTATCTAAATACATGTAGGCGTAAGTTTGTATACCCTGAGGTCTTTTCATCCTCTCCCTACATGACATCGATCCTTCTTGTGCGTTATCATTCGATGGCTATGGATTATTTTCTTCTGCTTCTGTCTTTATTTCTCTTTTCTTTCATTCTTTCTTTTTTTCTCTTTTTTTTTCTTTCTCACACACTTATAACCCTCCTCTTCTAAACGAAGCGATTTCAAGAGTCGTGATACAATTGTGTGCATTTCTTCTCGACAAAAACGCACGCCAATTCCCTTTCTAAAGGCGGATTTTGCAGAGATTTCGTCGACAGATTTGTCTTAGCTTACGGCATCGGCTTAAATCACTGATCGATACAGATTTCGCTTTCACTTTTCTTTTCTTTTTTTTTTTTTTCGTTCTTGTATTGATTTTTTTCCACTTCAATTTTCGTTTTCTTCTTTTACGACGTAAGTGAATAATTCTGATATTTTTTAACGAAGAGATTTTTAAATAAAAAATTGCAAAAACAAAAATGTACTGTCTCCAAAAGAAATAAATAACGAGAATTTTTCAAAGGCTTCACGACTTACTGAGTTTCATTTTAAAATGTTCTCTCAAAATTTTTATTATTATAAAAAAACATTATCGTTATTATTATTATTATTATTATTATTATTATTATTATTATTATTATTATTATTATTTTACTCCTTTTCATGTTTTTCACACCAGCGTCAGCCGACGGCGTCTGACTGGAGTTTAAGCGATTGCAAGTCGTCAAGTCACCAGGACTCTCCTCACTATTCTGGCCGGTTTTAATAATGTTGTAGTTTGGATGAGAACTTGTTTTATTTTCCAAATTTGAGGAAATATCCTTTATTACCCAAACAAAATATAGCAGCAATGTCTTATTTTCGTTGTGTTAATTTCGTTGGCAGACAGAACTCAGATTATTATAAAATCGATTTTACGAAGCTGTCCATCTGAATAATCGCAGTAAACATTTACAAGATATGGAACTTGAGTAAAATGTTGTACTTAATTAAACTGTCAATCAAATAAAGATTAAATAGAATAAGCGGCTTGAAAACTGTTTAATAAGATCAATTAAAGAAAGGTATGAACTGAGACTTGCCAAAAAAAGGAAATGAATAAATAAATTTCTACCGGCCCATACCGGCCTCAACTCACATTTTGATGAAAATGAAATGAAATAATACTTTAAAGTTGAAAAATGAAAAATTCACAATCTCTCATATTTACAAGGATCGATAAAAAGTTCTACAGTTTTTAGATTTGTCACATATTTTTCAACTTTGAATGGATCTCACCTAATCAGAAATCTGAAATATTTCTGCCGTTTTACGAGAAGATGGAGTGTGATTCCACAACAAAAACTTTCAGCTTTTACTCTTCTGTCTGGATGACGCATATAACTTTTTGAACAAACCTCCTGTTTATATAATGTCATGTTCATAGAACCGAGTTTCGTGGTTCTCTTTCGCTATCCGTCTATATCGTTAATCGCTCTTGGCAAGTCCTCTAGACTGCATCCCACGTCCGCATAGAGCTGATGAATGTAAGTCATTTTTAGTGGACCAAGATATTCATGTAAGAGTGCATAAGATAACATCGCTTATGAGTTTATCCTTACTTTTCCTGCAGGTCTTGGATATTTTTGAGATGGGAAGTAAGTGGCTGTAGAACTGCTGTTGTGTGGGTTGCTGCTCCCAAAATTCGTTTAAAACAGTACTTAGTATTCTTGTGTAGCTCCTATGTGGTGCATCAATACAGTAGAACCGACACATCTTCAACTTGGAAGAAAAATGCGCTTTATTTTATCAGAAAGAGCTGATTTTGATGTGATGGATAATCTGTCAATTGCAGTTCACACATTCCCCATGTATATGATTAAATAGATGTTAATTGACGAGATGATGGTTATTTCGGAGGCTTCCGCTAAAAGTGAAAATGGTTCCTGTTTAAAACAAGTATTTGTGTGCACGTAGGCTAATGCCTCGTGCTCTTGGTTTTCTATAGATAGGATATTGCTACCAATTAAACTGGTCTACTAATTTAAGAAAGTTATTATTTATTGGCGAGACGGCTTCATCTGGTTGAAAATACAGTTGTCCCTGATTTCACCACGCGGATAATGCTCCTGTAGTTTGCTCCATACTATGCAGTAGATATTCTATTTATGAATGTGCATTTGTCAGAAGCGCTAGATTACTTGCATACTCTGTGAAGTCTGCATTTGTCGTTATTTCTGCGATATAGCGTGTTTCTTCTCTTTGTTTAAATGTGAAACCATTTTCTTTCTTTTTTTCTTGATGTTCATAGTACGTAATCTAGGTATATTATAATCATGTATAGTATTAATGTATCTCCGAGCAAGACTCCTCCAGTAAAGTCAAAGAATTCGGTGTCTCCACCGCTTTCGTGTTTTGTTAAGCATTATTTTAGCGGTAACAGTTTCTAGGAGGAGATCATATACAAGAAGTGTTTGCTCCATATTTTCTCTGGGTATGTAATTGAATGTCCCAGATGAATCTATGAAGAAGAGTGTTGCCTCAAAATTTTTATACTACTCCTTCAATGATTCGACAGATAGTCAAACTCTGCGAAGTTCTGGATCGATTTCCCCGAAAGCCGTACAGATTTTTTTGATACGATTGAGTTGCAGGTGAAAATAAACCTTACCAGATATTTTATTTTATTTTTAAATGACTTTGAATGAATTTGTTTGCATACAAGTATTGCTATTGTTTATACGCAGTTAAATGATTCCAATTATAGCGATCTAACTCAAAACTTTCTCTATATCATTTGTTTACTCACAGTGAATTGATTTTAAATATTGTGCTTTCACGTTAATTATTCTTTTCATCATAATTCATTTATTTTGTCACCGTCAAATGATTCCATTATTTCTATTTAATATCAATAATTCAATTTTGCAAAGATAAACGATTTCAAGTATTCCACACTAATAGTTTTTTTTAGCACCCCGTTAAATGGTTTCAAGTATTGTTACGTATCACTAACAACTCAATTAAACCTCAATCGCTTGTTTACACCCTGGTAAATGGCCAAACAGTTATATTTCTAAAAATTCTATTTAACATAAATCATTTGTTTGCACACAGTTTAAATGGTCGAACAGTTCTATTTGATACGTAGATAGGATTCTACCAGGTGCTACAACTACAAAGTTGACCTTGAAGTAATGGCAACAAAGGAGTACTCCATATTCCCCAAATTTCCTTGACTGAAGTTTAAACATCAGATGGTTTATTGCTATATGCAAAACACTCGTTGGGGCAGGGGGTTGTTTTACTCCTCTGCAGTCGGTGTATTCCACAGACACGCACGACTGTACGACAGGAGAGTTGTGCTGCTGTATAGCACAGATTCTTACAAACTATGTTCTGAACATAGAGATTTTTCCATCTCCCAAATCGAAAAAATCAGTCAGCCCTACTATTTACCCATAGATTGACAAAAAAGAGATTGATTCATACAGTTTCCAGTGCCATGCATTAATGGAAAAGTGAAATGCAAATATCCTCGTCCAGAATTTGTACTTGGTTCGTCAAGTAATCTATAAAAAAGAAATGAAAAAGAAAATGAAAAAATCGAGAACGTCAAGACAATGGACAGAAGCACCTCACAATGTTTATTAAGTGCGTCTCACAAAACAACTTGTCAGGGCAGTCAGTTCATACTAAACTTTTAGTGCAGAAGGACATAGATCGATATTAAAAGATCAACTGTTTGAATAATTCATATTATATTCGATATGTTCCCACACTTATTGTCCTATGGAGATAGATAGCTCGATGCAAGTTAGGATAGCGTAGACATAGATTTAACGGCGCATGCTGACTGTCAGTTTCACGCCTATGTCATCTTCGGACCAAGAGGTTTCTATCATGTGGATTTCTCTCTATATTCTGTGATTTAGTGTGTGGAGAAATCTGGGAAGAGATGGTGAAGCTTATACTATGTGGTTATTCTAGTGACTATTATATACATTTTGAGATCTGTTTATTTAATCACTGCGTCATTTTTAAATTATAGAGAATGTCTCTATTATTATTATTATTGTTATTGCTTGCAAGTTTTTCACACCTGCGTTAACTGATGGTCTTTTACAAGTGTTTGAGAGGCAGCAAGTCTACTCAAGTCTCCAGGATTCTTCGCAGTATTCTAGCGTATCTTAACATTGCTGTAGCTTAAATGGTCTCGGTTTGTACTCTGACTTACAACTCGTCCAGTCCCCATAGTAAGCCTTTGGGGATCGTTCCAAGTGTACGAACTTCAATCGGTATCACCGTAACCATTATTTTCCTTAACTTTTTAAGTTATTTGACAAAGTCCTAGTGGTAATTTACTAAGCTTTTTGCTTAGACGTGGCAAAAGGCCATATGAAAAGGGGCACCGAATGAGACAATTTGACAAGGTCCTAGTACTTGTCTCACTTTTCCATTTCGCCGTGGTACACCGAGAAGACAAAGTCCACTATTCGGTTGGTTCTTTTTTTCTTTTTTCTTTCTTAATTATCACAAGGACTGTTCTTCTGGAAGGATTAGGTGATCTGTTTTGTATCTCAAAATCTCAAAGAATGTTATGCCTCTTATTATCCACGATTGATTCTGGGTTGTGTATATACCATTTACTTGTATGGTCAATTTTAATTTCTTGCACTATTCCCAGTGGATCACCTTTCCCACCCAGTCATGTCTAGTTTTATACTCACTCTGTGCCAGTTTGCTGCATTCTCTTATAATGTGATTATTTTCTTCATTGCTATCACCTCAAACCTTCATTTGCTATTTTGCGGCATCTTATCTATTTTCGCTTTAACATACTTGATCTTTAAGGCATTGTTTTGGACTGCTATTAGAAGAGATTAAGTTTCTCTCTCAGATTTTCACTTTCTAAGGCATGTCCAGGTCTTCTCGTAAGATTTCCTTTGTTTATCTCTTGAAATATCCATACTGTTGTTTTTTTCCTATTTCTGTTTCCTAGCTATTGCCGTTCTGTTAAATTTTATGCTGTCCGTGCTGCTTCTGATGGCTGTAGTTAATCTTTCTTTGATTTTTTTAATGTAGTTTTTGAGTCCTCATATTGATGCATCCACGCTATCTTCAATGCTGGCGACTCCTCTTCCTCTTTCTTTTCTTAACACATGTTTTCTGTCTAGGTCATCACTCGGATGTAAGGCCTTGTGAATTGTTATCAGTTTTCTCACCTTGTTCATTTGTTGAAGATTATCACTTGCCCGTTTCAAGAATGACCCTGATTATACTCTCTGGGAGTTTTTCACACCAGCTCTAACTAGTGTTTTTTCACTTGAGTCTGGGTGATTGTAGTTATCCTCAGATACTCTACACTATTCAAGATATCTAATTTTATAAGTGCTGTGATCGGGATGGTCTCTATTCTTCATCCTATCTCCTGTCCCCTAAGTCCATTTTCAAAGTTCTTGAAGAATCCTCTCCTTCAATTTTATCTATCTATGCAGTTCTCTCACAATGTCCTGACATTTGTCCAATTCTTCACTTTCTTTATTTTATACGGTGTTCTACTCGAACGGAAACCTCCTCCAGATGACAAGTTCTTTCTTTCTTGCAAGTAAAACTTAGTCTCGTCTTCTCTATCTCAAAATCTGTGAGAATTTTATGCATCTCATTTTCTTGGACAGATTCTGGTTTGTGCATATAGCATTTCTTAGTATAGACAGTATTTTATCCTATTATCCTTATTATCTATCAATTTATTTATCTTATTCATTTATCGTTTCATTTAATAAGTCTACAATCCCGTTAATTTTCAAGGTCTTAATTCATTTCATGCCTAAATTTGGATGAGAGTTCTGGGGGTGAATTGAAAAGTTTGTTTGTTTGTTTGGTTTGGTTTTAAGGCATATCAACCATTTTAGGTTATTTAATATCAAGTCAATTTTATACATATAAACATTACTATTTCAAACAGTACATTTTTAGGATAAGTACAGTTTCCGTTTACACTCAAAAAATGTAAAAACAGTTCTATTTAGAATAATTCTGTTTAACATAAGTACACATTTCAAGTGTCAAAAATAGTTCTGCGTAAGATGGTTTGTTTTTATGTCATATGAAACATTGCAAATTGCTCAATGACAAACCCTGTCTAGATTTACATATTGAATACACATGACTGGGGATCATTTTTCTAATAACATTTTAAACAGACCTGAACACATTTTCCTTCACAGTTAAATGATTTCAAGCATTTCTATCCCGTACAAATCATTCAATTTACTTTTCCTCATTCGTTTCCATACAGTTGAATTATTACGAGAGTTGATGGGTAACAGTAAAAATTTAACATCATTTGTTTGCACTTATACGAATCGAATCGTATTGTATGTAAGAGATCAGGTTTGGTTTGGTTTGTTGGGTTTTATGGCATATCAACCTTTGTAGGGTATTTAACGCCAAATCCATTTTTATGTAAATAATCTGTTCTATTTAAAACAATTCAGTTTAGCATAAGTACACAGTTTAATGGTCAAAAACATTTCCATTTCAAACTAATCAAGCAGTTGTATGTAACAATTAGGTTAAGTGTAAATACAGTTTTAATGTCGAAAAACGGTTCTATTTCAAATAATTCAGTTAAGCATATGCACGCAGTTTAAATGTAAGTACGGTTTAATTGTAAAAGTCATTTCTATTTCAAATTATTCAGTTTTACTCAAACAATTCATTTTAGCATAAGTATGCTGTTAATTCTATTTAACCCATAGATAGGACCCTATCAAGTGCTACCACTCCGGGCCAGAGTCGACCTGGGAGCGATGGCAATGAAGGGGTACTCCGCATTCCCCAAAGCTCCAGCATTGCTGGAACCTCACCATCAGATTGTTTAGTGTCATATCCAGGACACTCGTTAGGGGGGAGGTCTTACCCCTCTGCAGAGGTGCGGTCAGTGTATTCTACAGCCCCAGCCGACTGGGCAATGTAAGAGATCAACAATTTAAAAGGTGAGTGAGCTTATAAGTTTGCCCACAATTAAGTGGTTTCAAGTAATATAGTTATTGATTATTTCTTCTAGATTAAATCTGGCAACTACGTAGTCTCTGCGGCTATCCATACTTTCTATACTATAGGTTTTATTTTGTAGGGGTTTTGTTGATCCCTGAGCATTGCACTCTTTGATTCTTATAGGTGACTTTGTTCTTGAGGGCATTTTGAATGTGGTTCCTGGTCTTTCTTTAGTCATGTGTACTTTCGCAGCTTGGCTAATGGGAGCTTGTGATTTTTGTTTAGGTTGTTCAGGTCTTATAGGAGACAAGTTTTTAGTCCGTCTTTAATGCTTTTTGGTAGACGGATTTGTGACTTATGTTACAGCTGTTTTGTAGATTTTGCACTTTAGGAAGTAGCTCGTGTTAGAGTGTTAAACCCTACGTGTGTTTTTGTTTAGACCACAACATCGGATCTCTACCAATTCTCAACCGGTTGTTGAACTATTGCTTAATAAAATTCGACCGAGTATAGTTTTTCAGGGGCTTCTGAAACTTTGGCGAATCATTCGCTTCCAAGTGGATCAATTTCTCTACAAGTGTTCTATATTTGTTGTCTTCACTGCAACAGAGGCGTAGCTGCTTTCTCCTTTGTAGCTCTTTACAATGCCCCTTGATTCCAGAAAGGACATATTCCTCTTGTGTTTCACCTCAATTATTTCTTTTTCTTTTTTGTAAACAATGCAATATTCCTCTACGTAGTCCGGGTCCTTTTCACTGCATTTCGCACATGTCTGTCGTCCTCTACTGGCTTCCCATTGGTGTCCATATGTCTATATTTTTGGTATTTGAAGCACCTCAGGGGAGCTGGGGAGCTGGGACGTACTGCTCTCCTCTTTCAAGACAATAGCTGATGTTCACCTCCTTGGGGGTACGGGGCTAATTAATAGTCAGGATGTAAGTGTTGGTCTAGATTCGTTCTTCGCCTTTTCTGATGGAGATTCCTCTAATATTTGTAACTCCCTGTTTTCCCAGGGATGATGCTATATCCTCTTTAGACAATGCCAACTCCCATTCCTGATAACTCCTTTGTAAGTGTTGAGTTTCTCATGCGGGTAGGCTCTGTATTTCGTCGAATGAAAGATTTTTATTTTTTATATGTTTTCTGCCTGTTTCCGGCTGTCCACCTCGACAAGCAAGTTGCCATTCTTTGTTTTCTTAACAGTTTTTGGACTATCCCTTATAGAGAATACCTTTTCTATGAGGAAAGGCGAGAATTTGGCTATGAATCTGGAGAAGTTGCTGGCTCATTCACCGTGTATGATTCTGATAGGTTTCATTTAGATTTGTATTTGAATATGCTGTATATTTTTCGTTGGCCCAGCGCTCCACCACCCACTATGGAGTCCAACTTGTGTTGGGAATGAACCAAGAGCGTAACCCATTCGCCTTGGTTGAGACGGGGATACGTGACCAATATACTCGAGTTGAGGGTAGTTTTCCAAGCCGTTGCCAATTTCAGGTTCTTGGCACTGGTAAAATTCCTATTCTCTCAATGCAATTGACCCTCAGCCACCGCCCTCTAGCACTTAATAGATAAGGGCTGGGAACGTGTTGCATGTTCAGATTTAAAAGTACAGTCGGGATAAAACATTTAGGTATACTAAGGCTTGGTATGACCAGCTAATTGATCGGATCGGACCTATCCGATCGCCAACCAGAACAAGTAAGGGCCAAAGTGGTGTGTTGTAAGACATTGACCACTTTGTCGCCGGATCAATGACCACCATCATTCTGTCCTAGTACCTTACAGGTCGCTACCCACGGCTAAAAGGTCGACTCAGAGGTGCAGTCGGGATATTCTATAACCCCAACTGACAGATCGCCGAGAAGTTTTTTTATTTTTGTGAATTATGATATTTTTCTTCCATCATCAATCAACTAGTTATCTCGATCAGGGCTCCTTTCTGCAGAAAAAGGTAAAACTTAGAGCCACCATTTTTTATATATATCAAATGTGCTTCCTGGAACCAGTGATCCAAAAAACGTGAATTCGTTGATCTTTTTCACTGCGATTTTATTGTTATCAAGGGATATTATCTTTCACTTTTAAGTATCTATTTTTATACAAACATCGATTTATTCCCCAGAATACACACGGTAGCCCGTGGTGTAGTTGTTGCCGTCGATAAAAATGGACACGGTGACCTGAATTTAAGATATGGACCAAGCTGTCTGTATTTCGCATGGGAATAGTAGGAATCCAACACTTGTCTTTCTCACAATGAATGAATAGTTGGGTACACTAGAAGTTTTTAACTTAATATGGCAACCGGTATAAGAGACGAAAAATTATAAATTCCGACCAGTTGAACTCTCTTAAAAATTTACCTTGTGCCACATCCTACTCGTTGCGGAAAGTTTGTCTTCTGGTTTTCCTAAATATGTGATCTTAAGCCAGGCTAAGATAAACCATAGAAAATATTAATTCATAGGTTTGTCTTATTTGTTTAATGATATATCAACCTTTGTAGGTTATTCAATGCCAAGCCATTCTCCTAGAAGAACAGTAATGGTACTAAACCTATAAAACCCATAAGGGGGTATATATCTTTCCCAAGGGCATTTGTCCGAAAGGGAACATAATAGTGCGACTGGAGTTCGAACTCGCTTACTACGATTCCACAGTTCATCGCTTTAAACATTACACCACTAGGACACCCCCACCAATACATAAATAAATATCTAAGAATAGACTCATAGTTAGGATGCTCCGATTCGGGTTTTTAAAAAGGTTTTATCGAAATCTCAAAAGAATCATCTACATTTTAAATCTGCTGGTATTTCGTTCATTCGTTCACATGTTAAGGTTATCCTCATTTCCTCCCCGCAGCCATGTGGGATATTCATTCATTCCCCTATGTTCCCGAACATAGATATTTTTCAACATCTGCTTTCCGCATCCAACAGAGATAGTCTTCCACTCTTCCCCTCGGTCCGTTGGGATATTCTTAAAAGTCAAAGCTTACCTGATTTATACACCTAATCTTGCCGATAAGAATAAATTTAAGGCTAAAAATTAGGGGTTGTTCATACCAGAAACATGTTCATTATTCTAGTCTATACGGTCATTATTTCTAACAACATGACCCGTGGAGTTTTCATGTAACAACAAAAATAACAAACTAAAAGAGCTGTTTAGTTAAACGTGAAAGGATGATTTGCAATCTTATAAATACTTTTTCTGCATTTGCGATAAAGAATTCAAAAATATACAATAACATCATCGTATCCTCAGAGCTCAAATGATCTTCAGCAAACCAATATAGAATAATTTATGTTTACAATGCTACTTAGAGAAGATGTTTGCAGTAAGCACGGAGCAATTTCATTGGACCTAAACAAACTTGCTTGAATAGCTCCTCTTGATTTTTTCGTTCAGTAGAATAACCACCGGTCCTGTTAGTATTCATTATTCAACTAAAATTGGCATCTTTCATCGCTGGATTCGACTCGGGTAACTAATCACCCAAACCTTCTCGCACCTTAGTATATGATTTAACCGACTTGTCTAGTGACGTGAATGGCCTATTGATTTTTTTCCTGTGTATTTTTCCGGTTCGTCTACAAAATTTTGGACACTCGGAATTCGGAGTAGGAAATACCACATTGCGAGATTCATTTTCCGGTTTGGCTAAAATAGTCTGACAGTGGACAGAAGCCCAAAAGAAACGTATTGGTCACTTTTAATAGAATTTGCTTTGTCAGGTACAAGGCCACGCAAGATCGGCATGTCCGCATATAATTATTTATAGTAGATCTTGGCTTGTTGTTAAAACCGGTTTATCTATCTATTTATTCGCATTTCCTTTTTTTGAAAATCCCTCGGGAAATATTTGTTTGTTTGTTTGTTTGTTTGGGCTTTGAAGGTTTGTTTATTTGTTTGGGCTTTGAAGGTTATTTAATGCCAAATCCACTATAATACAAACGAACAGCACAATTTCAAACAGTTCCGTGTAGAAAAAGTACCCAGTTTAATTATCAAAAAGATTTCTATTTCAAGCTATTCTGTTTTGTCAAACAATTTTAATTCAAACAATTCAGTTTAGTATAAGTATAGTTGTGTTTACACACAGTCAAATATCAAAGCAGTTCTATTTCAAGTAATTCAATTTAGCATAAGTATGCAGTTTAGTTCTATTTGACCCATAGATAGGACCCTAATTGATGCTACCACTCCAGGCCAGAGTGGACATGGGAGCGATGGCAATGAAGGAGTACTCCGTATTCCCCAAAGCTCCAACATTACTGGAACATCACCATCAGTTTATTTAGTACCCAATTCAGGACACTCGTGGGGGGCTTATTCTTCTGCAAAGATGCAGTCCGAGTATTTTACTGCCCCAACCGAATGGGAAATCTCTGGAAAATAAGAACAAATTTCTATCTATCTAGTCAAAGAGAAAAATGGAATTGACTCTGTAGACTTGGAAGGACAATAAATCCAAAAAGAAAAATTCTGAATTTAACATTCCCTTCCAATATTTCAGTATAACAAGACAATCACTTCCAATTTCTGACACAGAAGGTGGAATGTATCTATATTGTTATGAATTCGTACCCTAGGTATAATCAAATTTATATTTTACTCATAAATATACTCTCTCTCTCTCTCTCTCTCTCTCTCTCTCCATCTATCTATCTATGTCTATCTCTTCCTCTCCTTTTTTTCTCTTGCAAACCAGCAGAAGTTGACAAGAAGTTTGAGGAGTTGAATTTGGGTCACGGTCGCATGCTGACCGGTCGTCGGTCAAGTTTCCCTAATTTCGGTGTATGAACTGGCAAGCAGCACCAAGCAACAAACGACTGATTTGGAGGGTGGATGACGATTGAACAAATAGGACCACGTTTCGAAGCAACGGGAAGATCAAATCCAAAAAGTGGAAAAATCATCAAGTCAAGAGATCCCGTAACAGACTGACGTGACTGTGGCGCAAAGAGTAAGCTGTCTTATCCTGGCCAGCTCATATGGGAAGACTAAAATGCGATGAAAAAAAGATTAAAAAAACGTGTGGCTATTTGGTTGGTCTACTAACAACGAGAAACAATCGAAGAACTAGAAACAATTTGAAGAAGATGTATAAAGAACGAAAGAAAAAAGAAAGAAAAATGTCTGGCCTTGTTCTCGGTATAAGACAATGGGTTATGAAAATAAAGTATGACCAGTTGAGGAAGGAGGAAGGAAAAATTAACGGTCGGTGAAACGAGACACCAGAAAAAATATATATATCCCTGCGGACAGTGCGACGTGTTGATGATAATGATGTATATATATATATATATATATATAAAGAAGGATAAGAGAAAAGCAGAGAGAAGTAATATAAGCTTTCATTTTAATGTTATTCTTTTCTATTTACCCTGTTCTTATTGCACTCAAAACACTTCAAAACATTTTTTTGCGCTCATCATCTAGGTGAATTGTCCCCAAGTTGTTAAAATATAAACTTTTTTTTATTTTGGTCGCTAAGACAATCTTACTTTGCATATATGCCTTTTTTGGGGGGGTCGATAATGAAATAATTTCTATTCTAAATTGAGCATTTCGTGTTGCCTTTATTTTTGACTTGTTCGAAAATCTCTGTGTCGTAGTTTTCCCTGTTCACTTGTGCTTGGACGACATTCTGAAATAAAAACATTGTCTGACCTAATATCAGCAATACGTTTAGCGTTGTCCGGCCGATGGGCGTAGGTTAAAGGGTTAAGACTAAAAAAACTTGTCACCTTCCCTGACAGTTAACCAGTTGGAGAAGTTTCGTGACAATATGCATGTGTATGTGTGTGTGATTTCTTTGTTTTAATGGCCTATCAACCTCCATGCTTTATTTCATACCAAACTCAGTACGGGACTATGTAATTCGTAGCAGTAGGGATAAGGGGTTCATACTTTTTTCCATGGGTATTTTCCGAAAGTGAGTGTACAAACCCAGTCCTGGACATATACCGCCACCCATATGTATATGCATGCCTGCGTGCTTGTGTGTGTGTGTGTGTGTGTGTGTGTGTGTGTGTGTGTGTTGTAGATGCATACGGATAGGTGTGCTGAATATTTATATATAAGTAAAAAAGTATAGTCAAAGGGGACCCGAAGGCTCCCTTTTCAATAGCTACAACACCAAGGAGTTGGGGAGAGTGCTAATCCATTCCCTGGCTTGATACACTTGCCCTTGATCTTTACTTTCTAATACAAGGCAGCATCTAGTACTATATCTTGAATCTTTGGTATGAATCAACCTGGGATTGAACCCCGGTCTCCCGAACACACGTATATATATACACACACACACACACAAACATATATATACACACAGAGACAGACAGACACACACATACACACACATATATATATAAATATATATATATATATATATATATATATATATATATATATATATATATATATATATATATTTTAAACGAATAGTTTATAGTCAACATCTTTTTAAAATCAGGGAGGTTCTGTTTGCACACAGTTGAATGATGTCAAGTATTCCTTTTTAACACGAAGGATTCAATTTACTATTATTTGTTAAATGGTTTAAAGTATTTGTGTAACACTGAAAAGTTAATTTATCATCAGTTATTAGTTTATACACAGTTAAATGGTAATACATATATGATTTTAAGTGAAAAGTGTGTCGGTAGTTATATCTTTAAATGTCAGAGATCATTTATTTGCACACAGTTTAAAGGTTTGAATAATTCTTAAGTAACACTAATAATTCCATATGAAACTATTTATTCCTTTGCACAAATTCAAATGATTTTCAGTTTCGATTGCCCATGAAACACCGAGAATTACATTTTTTCAACCAGCTAAACGTTTCAATCATTCACATCAAACACTAATAGTTTTATCAGCACAGAATTAAATGGTTTCAAGTAATGCTATGCAACATTAACAATTTATTTTGACATCAGTCATTTTCTTTCATTTAGTTAAATGGTGAAACAGTTCTTTTTTAACCTCGAATGGGACCGCAACAGGTACTACCACTCTGTATCAGAGTGGACCTGGATATAATACCCAAAAAGGAGTACTCCACATTCCCACACCTTCAAGACTAGAGCCTCATCATCTGATTCTTTAGTTTTGTATACATGACACTCGTTTAGGAGCCGTCTTAATCCTCTGTAGAGAATATGTCGCTGTATTCTACCGCCCCAGCAGACTGAGCTAGTGTGTAAATGTTGTGTGTCCTTAATGCACACACACACACACACACACACACACACATATATATATATATATATATATATATAAGAATAACAAGGGCAAAATAATGGAGCCGAGCCGTTATAATATGAATGTGTTCTATGCAATAAATGTGTGTCCATGAATTGTGTGCTTGCATGAGAATAAGCAGTTAGAGCTATCCGCCAATCTCTCGAGACTGTGCATCCGGATTTTGGCAGAGGCCTTAGCAAGGCAGCAGATCTCCACAGTTCACAAGACTAATTTTATCGAACGGAAGGGCAAGGTGCTATAAAAATTGGCACCCTTGTCACCCACAGAACTTTTCAGAAAGCAGTTAAAGCGAACTTTGGACTGTTTTATGAACTTCAGCTCCTGTTTTTAAATTCAGAATTCGTCTTTCCTTTTACAAGAGCCATTTAACTACCAAGGCTAGAGAACCTAGTCTTCTCACTTATCTTAACAATGGTTGGGTAAAGGGGTGTATAGAGGCACACAAAGTAATGTTGCATAGGCTTTACAATTTATGAGCGGAGTTTTCCTTCTCACAGACTAGTTGCTTTAATAATGCTAAATAACCATGTCTATCCAACTATTTACTTATAACTGGGGGGAGAAAAGATGAATTTATATCTTCATCGAATTAAAATACAAACAGTCTTGTCCAGGAATTGAACACAAGTCGCCGATTCTGTTTCTAACGATGATAACTGTTACATAAAGGGAAAAATGCGGTAAATAAGTAATTATTTCCTTGTTTAGTCATTTTCTCTACCCTGGGATTCATGAAACTCGAATCGTCGTTAAACTTTATAGGTTTTTATTTGATTTTATTGTAGGGTGGTGTACTTATAGATTTTTGAGTATTTAACACACACACGCACATACACACGTATATATATATATATATATATATGAGTGTGTGTGTGTGTGTGTGTGTATATATATATATAATCTCTTCTGTTTGTTTGTTTGTTCTTAACTTGGTCGAGAACTTGAACTCGGCTAACCGCTTCTATTTTCCTCGCCGATAACCATTACTTCAAGTTCATCTTAAATATGTTAAGTTGTAAATATTATATAAAATATTTCTTTCTTTCATCGTTTTTCCTTTCTTCCTCCTTATTTTCTTTAATATTCTTCTTTTAATTCTCCTGACGAACGCTAACAGATCTTTTTTTCTTTTCTTTTTCTCTCTTATTGTTACACCTAAAATCTCCTGTTTACTCCAACAGCCAAGAAAGAGCAGGGTTGAGTACAGGATTTTCTAATGAAAAGTCCAGAAATCTATACTCTGTAGCATTAAGGGGGAGTGCTAAAAGACAAACAACTCGACAAACGGTTGGCTAGGAGTGTCCTGGACAGGACATATCAAGGGAGAGATCAAATGACGAAAGAGAACAAGTAGTGTATCAGGAAATTGAACACATCCAAGATGAAAACAACGTGTAGGTGTCTTTTCAAGAAAATGTGGAACTTCTTACTTCAGTCTTTGAGAAAGTCTTCATATATCAATAACAGCGCCATCTGCTGCTATTTCCTGTCGTATTTCTTATTCTCTTTTTCTTTATGTCCTCTCTTTCTGTGATTATATTGTTATCAATCTCAATACCTCAATCTGAACGTATATGAATTCATCCAACTCCTGCAGATGAGCGGGATGTAAAACAGGGTCAACTTTTATGCAGAGCTCAGCAGACTGATTGCCATACGAAGGTTAAAGAGTCCAATCTGCTCCCTACGTTTTACCTGTAACCGGAGGGAAAATAGTTTGATGCATACCTTTCCGAAGGATATTTGCATCATCTTAAATAAAACGACCAGGTTCATGATTTGAACTCGGGTCACCGTCTTCATTTCCTACGACGATAACCATTGCACATCGAGCGCCTCCATAATCGGAACATATATTATCGCGTTAAATAATTTGAAGCCTGTTTTACATTTTGTGACGATATCATTGCTGTAAAGTTTGGTAATTCATAATACCCGATAATATCCGTTTTGAAATCCAGTTTGGAATAAAACCTTTTATAGAAAATAGTTACCAGGCACTCGTTTATGGGTAATACGATTTCTGTCACATTTCATCGATAAATAAATTCTCCTTAGGTGGGGCTCAATTAATGTTGAAGATAGAAACATTTTTGTTTTCGCTTTCAGTTGTTTTATGGCATATTAGCTCTTGTGGGTAATGTAATGCCAAATCCTCTTTAAATATATACATATTGTTATCCACAGACAAAGTTGCATCACAACTCTTTAATGTGGCTGGACCCATGAGTATATATATATATATATATATCAATGTGTGTGTCTGTGAGAGAGAGTGTGAGTGTCTGTGAATATGTGTGTGTGAGTATAGTGTGTCCGTAAATAATCTGTATGTAACTTTATTTTCAACAAATTAATGTGCTAGCACACAGTAAAATGGTTTAAAATATTGTTATCAAGCACTATTAATTTTATTCGATATAAATTATTTGTGTTCACAGTTAAATAGTTTCAAGTATTTCTACCTCAATGCAACTGACCCTCAGTCAGTGCTTTCTATTACATTTAAGATTTAAAAAGGGTTGGTTACTTGTTTGCCACAAGATCAATTAGAAGATTCCGGTCGGGTCAATCAGATAAGTGCGAATGACACATCAATTGATTGGATCGGGTCCCTCGAACTGTCTATCTCAGAATGTCCAAAGCGCAGTGTTGCAGGTTAAGAAACCACTTTGGCTGCTCAGGCACCGGGATCCTGTCTACAAGTATTATGGGTTGCTACCTACGGCCAATAGACTGGGAGGTTATCCTTTGACTGATGTGCAATCGGAATATTCTACAGCACAAGCCAGCAGGGCGTCATATATTCAGTAGTATGTAAAGTATTATTCAAACGTGATTGAAGCCTAAAAATAAATATGAACATACCGAGAAAGAAAGAAAAAAAGAAAGAAAGAAAGAAAGAAGGAAAGATAGATAGATAGATAGATAGATAAAAAGAAAGAAAGAAAGAAAGAAAGATAGATAGATAGATAGATAGATAGATAGATAGATAGATAGATAGATAAAAAGAAAGAAAGAAAGAAAGAAAGAAAGAAAGAAAGAAAGAAATGTTAGGAATGAAAGAAAAAACTAAAAAAAAATTCTACTTATCTCTGATATAAGTACGCCCTGCAGATCAGACCTTTGGAATTCCAATAACAATTTTTTTCATTGATTATGTTCTTGCTAAAGGAGATTTTTATCACGAAGAATACAGGAAGGTGATGCATAGATTCTTTTTAAAAGAATGAAGCGTTCAATTTTTCCGCTTTCTTTCCTGGATTTTTAAAAAATGTTACTTTTAAAAATTCTTTTACAATTTTCTCTATTTTTTCCCAGATTTTCTGCATAAAAATGTTTTTAATTGATTTGTTTTTTGTACTTTTCCTTTTCTTTTATATATTTCTTCTCATCGTCTATTTCAAGATTTTTCAACCAGACACACACCACACACACGCACACACACACACACACACATATATATATATATATATATAGGTATGTGAAAACAGCTGCTTCGTTGCCAACAATGCTATTATCAATTGCATGGTTTTGGAGCTATGGCATGATTATCGATGATCCAAGAGGCCTAGGATTATTTTACATTTTTACAGATATTTGTTTTCGTATCCGTCACATTGTAAGAATACTAGATGAAAATATATCCTCATCATACGACGATAATTTTTTCTGGCTTTGTCTTTCTTGTATTTAGAGCTAATCTAATAGTAATATTCCAAAAAAGAAAACTTTAATTCATTTATGGTAATTAAATGGTAAAAAAACAATTTCACCTTACTGACAAATTCGTTATTCAAAAATCAGAATCTGTTTAAGAAAATGAAACAAAGCAAATTTTCTGGGATTTTCAAATAAGGATCATTCAATCCCAGTCCGAAAATCAGATCTCATGTTTATTAAGAAGAAAAGAACTTGTAATCTTGTGAATTTTGTTGTTCCAGCAGACAACCGAATGAAAATGAAAGAAAGCGAAAAGATAAAAACATTATTGGATCTTACAAGAAAGTTTAAAAACCTGTGTAACATGAAGATAACAGTGATAACAATTGTAGTTTGTGCACTTGGAACGGTCCACAAAGACTTGAAAAGGAAGGGGAGAAAATGGAAATCAAAGAGTCGAGTCCACCCAAAACCGGCACTGTTAAATCAGTTAGAATACCGAGGAGATTTGCTGTCACTCAGGCTTCAGTGAAAACACTACAGTTAAAACTGGTGTGAAAAACTCACAAAGCGTAGAATAATAATAATTATAATTATAATAATTATAATAATGACACACATAAACTCCTATGGGACTTTGACATACACACGGATCACTTAATCTCGGTCAGAAGACCAGACCTTATAATAATCAACAAAAAAAGAGAATTTGCAAAATTGTCGACTCTGCTGTCCCAACTGACCACAGATAAACCTGAAAGAATGTGAAAAGAAGGATAATTACCTCGACCTTGCTTGAGAATTGAATCAGCTGTGGAACATAAAAGTGACGATTGTACCAATTGTGATTGGTGCTTTTGGTACAATATCTAAATGATTATTAAAAGGCCTAGAGGACTTGGAAGTTAGCGGATGGGTAGAGACTATCCAAAAGACAGCATTACTGAGAACGGTCAGAATACTGAGAAGATTACTGAGGACTTGCGGAGACTTGCTGTCATTTAAACTCTAATGAAAAACCATCAGCTAATACTGATGTGAAAAACTCTAAGGGAGTACATATTACGCAAAAATAGCAAGTGTAGTTTATGTGGAGTCCGAGATGAAAGGAGGAATTATATTATAATCAAATGCAAGAAAACTAGTGCAAAAGGAATACTAGGCTTGGCAAGAATGGATAGGAAAGGTAATATACTGGGAATAGTGCAAAATAATGAATTTTGATCTTATTACCAAATGGTCAATGCACAAACCAGAATCCGTCCAAAAAATTATCTTCGATTTTGCAACACAAATGGATCACTTTATCCTGAACAGACAACAGAAAATATTGTCATCTAATGGATTTTGCTGGTTCGGCTTTCCGCAAAGTAAAACTCAAAGAAACTGGAAAAAATGAACATATACTTGAACGTTGTCAGAGAACGAGAAAAATCTTTTAAATGTGAGGAAAATGACACCAATTGAAGGGCTTAAAACTGCCCATAAAAGCTTGGAAAGGGTAATGAGACAATTCGAAATTAGAGGAAGAATCGAAACCATCGAGACTACAGCATTGTTGAGATCGGCTAGAATACTGAGAAGAATCCTACAGACCCGAGGAGACTTGCTGTCACTCAAACGCCAGCGAAGGACCATCAGCTAACACTTGTGTGAAAAACTCTCAAAGGAGTAATATGATAATAATAAACAATAATATACAACACTAGAAAATAATCATTTTTCTATATTCTCCAAAAATAGAAAACTAAAAATAAAATTAAATAGAAATACTGATTATAATTGGTCATTAATAAACTTATAATGCTAGCCCTTATATATATATATATATATATATATATATATATATTCGTTTTTACATATATTTTCAATAGCATGAATGCTTTTCTACCACTACTGGTTTCATGTCGTTTTTATACGATAATCATGGGCATAATGATGATTGTCTTAATTACGGCATGAAACCAGTGATCGCAGATAAGTATCCATGCTATATATATATATATATATATATATATATACGTCGCCATGTGCCCAGCGGGCTTGCGAGGTGGTGTTCGTGCCCACCAAGTCCACCAGTTAATGCCGGGCACCGACGTTGGCAGTGTTTTGCAGAACGCTATTTAATGTCAAAGATATCACCAACTCCCAAGTGGAACCACATTTTAAAGCTACTAGGCGAGTTATAGGTGAATAATTAAAAGTCAACATAGCTAACAGGCAAGCTTTCCCTCTCAAATACAAGGTCTTCGTCAAATACAATTCTTCCACAAGAAAATAAGGACTCTGAACTCCCATATTTGAGTTAACAGGATTAATGAAAATATTCTTTTATTGCATAAAAGAAAGAAACAAAAACAACAATTCCGGTAAAAGTCAGGAGCGAGAAAGTCTTTTTGTATCCTGGAGGAGCCTCCACTATAATGTCCGTATCTAAGCCCTTCATAAAATATATTTATCCTCGGGCGAGCCAGGCATAAGATATTTGTTAATGGTGGAAGGTGAGAGGGTAGTTCGATAAGGATAGACACGGTCCGCTTTCCTGCAGACTGTGAGCCTATGCTTCAAATCTCAAGTTTATCATTTCAGTTTGAATACGGCAGGATAAATTTGAATACTTACAATGTGTGTTCACTTACTTGAGACGCTGTGGAATTTATTCTCTTCACCTTTTTCTTTCGTTATTGGGTTCCATAATATGTTGGTAGAAGGATACACTTCTTATTTCAGATAAGACCAGAATTAATTATTGTTCTTTTACTCGTGGACAAGTCTTTTCTATGGGTATTCGTTTAACGAGGCTTACCATACCCCGGAGTGCCAAGTTCATTCAGAGGATAAGCTTCTTCTATTCTCTGCGTTCTCTGCGTGGCATTGTTTTGGAATTTGGGTTTCTTTCATATCCCCAAATTATGTTCTTGGTTTTTCAACGAGCAAAGGCAACTTCCTGTGCGTCTTCATCCTTTGACGACCACATGGTAACTAACTAATTTTCCGTAGTTTGAAAATTTACCGCGTGTTGATTTTTTCTTTTTTTTTTTTTTTGGCGAGCTCTTCCTCCTCAGTTACCAATATGGTCGAGGGCTCTGTCTCTCCACTGACACATTCACATGCCTATCTCACCTTGTAAAGATAGAGAGGGTGGGAGAAAGAGAGAGACAGCCTCGCCCACTGCCACTATCCTGTAATTCTTGCTTACTACTATCGTCCGCTGGCGGTCAAATATTTTAGGGTGTCATATTTCCTCGTCACAATATATATATATATATATATATATATATATATATATAAACTGATATTTGTTTATTCATTATTATATTTTATAATAGCTCCATCACAGATATTGAGCACTCTCCCACCAAATGAGATAGTAACAACATACACTGTTGTAATATATATATATATATATATATATATATATATATATATATATATATATATATGTATTATTTTTCTAACAATTTCTACAACTCTGGTCGCGTGAAAAACAACAGATCATCCAATTTGTAAATTAAAAAAAATATTTACAAACCTATAGATGGAAAATATTATGAAAAAAGAAAAGACTATAGCATAAGTACTACTTGAAAATAATCAACCACTACCGCAATATGTAGCCAAACAAAAAAAAAACACCGAGAGTATTACCTAAGCTATTTCTGGTGGCTACTTTCATAATAAAATATCGTTTGAGCCAGCCCTCTTTCCTCAGAATTATCCTGAATATTTTTTAGGTGGAACCCTGGTCGGTACTTCCAACCCGTTTTAGGTATGTAAGAATAAAAATATATCAGAAAAGTTCGTAAGAAAAAGTGCACGACGTTGTTACAGAAGACTATACATAAGACCCTCCCCCCAAAAATACTAAATCATGAATATTTGTCCGTTACCTAGAGTTTTTTAATGGTGTTTACAGTCATTAGACGGAAAAGTAACACACACACACACACACACACACACACACACACACACATATATATATATATATATATATATATATATATATATAGCTTTGTCAATAATCTGGAGACGAATTATGAAAGAAAAAGCAATTCTTTTATAAAGCAAATAACTTTAAAAAATAATATTCTTTCTTGCTAGTTGTAATAGTTTTCGTGTAATCTCAGAGCTTAAATCTAACGCAAGAAACATTACAGACCCAAATTTAATAACTGAAATTGAATGAAAAAATAAATAAAATTGTTCAACATGAAGAAAACATTATGAAAGAGAAGGAAGGAAAAGTAGAACATACCGGAATTAGGGAAATAATGAAATAAAATTGTAAAAGAAAAAACAAAATTTCTTTTTTATTTCTTTGTTTTTAATGAATTTATGCCTTGATTTCACATTTTTTTTCTTTCGATTCGCTTTGTATCAGTGAAAATAATTTTTTTCGCTTTTCCGACACTTTCTTTCTTTTTGTTTATTGTTCTTCACATAAAACCCTTTTCAGGTCTCATCTTAGTTCTATTCTCATCCTGCAGTGTAAAAAAAAAACGCACCTCTTTATCGCTGCAGGTTTTGATAGCTTCGTGACTTAATGGGCATGACTCAATGAAGCAAAATTGAAACGGCAAGCCGTTAGGCCGACAACTTTTCTGTCGACTCGACAATTTCCTTTACTTTTTGAAAATCGTCAGGCATCACATTGCGTTTTTCCGATTTTCCATTTCAGTTGCAAATACTAATGGCGTAGTTAACCCATTACTATTTTGTATTGAAATAACCTGACGAGTCAACAAGCAAAATGGAGCACTTTGCAACAGTATCAGAAATGAAGGGTACGCCAAATATTGCAAGAATAATCAAACCTGTCGCTAATATATATATATATATATATATATATATATATATATATATATATCTTGTTTGACCTTACATCATCGTCATACGAAATGGTTTTGTGAAGAAAAGTTTTTAATGTGTACATCTATGTCAACATATTCATGGTATTGGCAATAAATAATCATACACAAATTAATTGTTCATATAAGAAAGTGATTTTCGTCTATACCAAAGGTATCAGGTTTTAATTATTCCTTGTGTGATAGAGTTATACCAAAATGAATATCATTAGGTATTTTTTATTACCAAGATCTAAACCATGGAAACGCTGCAACCAAAAATAATATGCTGAATGTAAAAAAAAAACACTTCTCTCTCATATATATATATATATATATATATATAGTTAGGCTTCCACGTAAACACAGAAAAAACAGAGTACAAGTGTCTCAACAAAAAGGGTAAATCCCCACACTAAATGGTGGTTCTTTGAAAATAGTGGACAAAATCACCTACATCGGAAGCAGTGTCTCATCTACGGAAGATGACATCAATACGCGACTATCGAAGGCATGGACAGCTATCGATTGGTTATCGGTCATATGGAAGGTACACCTATCCAATAAAATAAAGTACAATTTTTTCCAACAGCGGTCGTGTTCAAACTATTATATGGATGCACCACATGAACACTGTTTAAGCGTATACAGAAAAAGCTAGACGGCAATTGCACAAGAATGCTACGAGCTATATTAAACAAATCCTTGAAACAACATCTGTAGGTGAATGGACCTGTGTTTAGTATTTATATGGTACCCGACTATTTGGCGTTGAGTTTATGTATATTGAATAAGGTGTAATATTTATGCTTCCCCACTCGTTTAATGTTGAGGTTTGATATAAGGTAGAATAAGCACATGGATAAAACACATGAATGAATAAAGCATATGAATAAATGAAGGAGTAAAGAATATGCAACAGCGTGGACAAAATGAACATTTAAAACAAGGCGACGAACAAAAACAAATTTATATTCTACAACAATTAAACTTACATTGATACATAAAAATATTACAGACTCATCTAACAAAATAATAGTGTGTGTATAAGTGTGAGTTTGTGTGTGTGTGTGTGTGTGTGTGTGTGTGTGTGTGTGTGTGTGTGTGTGTCTAACACAACTAATCTAAAAAAGAACTACATGTTAAAATGTCCTTTTTTTATGGCTAGAAACGGGAAAGCGTCTCATAGTCCTTGTATATGAATGTCTGCGAGGCCCATTTATGGTGTTGCTGCTGCGGAGAAATTTGGTCAAAGAGAAAGAGGGTGCTTGAAGACGACGTATTTATAGAAAATACGCGTCTTGTAAGGCTCAAAAACACAGGACTTGAATTTACGCGCGGACCTAGTATTAAAAATGTCACGTGGTCCTCCTGGCCAATGGTTTCCCGAGACTGAATATTGAGCGTCCGCCATCTTTGTAGGAACAAGTGGCATACCGCCCAAAATAATTTATAGGAGTGTAAAGTCCTATACATCTCACGCAACAGCAGCTGTACGGCCACCTACGTCCCATCTCAAAAGCAACCCAAAGAAAACGAACAAGACATGCGGAACACTGCTGGAGAAATGAAGATAAACTCATTAGCAACGTTCACCTATGGTCCCTGACACACGGACGAGCTAGTGTTGGACGACTAACTAGAACTCATCAACAACAGTTCTGTACGGACACGAGATGTAGTCTACAAGATGGACTATAGAGACGAATAGCAGAAGAGAGTCAGAGAAACCTGTGTTAATGGTATGACATGATATATATATATATATATATATATATATATGTGTGTGTGTGTGTGTGCGCACGCGCGTGTGTGTGTGTGTTTAACCAACATAATCACAAAGTCGTACCTATAGTCTATGACTTTTTCTCCCACCATCCATCTCCATCGGACATCACCCTTGGTTAGTCATCTAGATGGCATCCAGTGTTTGCACAGGGCTGATGAATGTAAGTCCTTGCTGGTCAGCCAATAATAGTGAGTATATGTGAATAAGTCCATCAGAGAACATCGCTTATGAATTCCTCTCAACTTAATCAGCAGGGCTCAGCCTGTCTTGTTCGTTTTCTTAGATGCTTTGTAAGATGGGAGGTAAGTTTGAAACTGCTTCCAGGATTTGTTCAAAGCCGCACGCAGGATGCTTGCATTTCAACGTCTATGTGGTGTAACTATACGGTAGTACTACTACAGCTTGGAAGAATGTTTGTTTTATCTTATCAGAGTTATCAGATGTCCATATGATTGATAACAATTCTATAGCAGACGTTCTTATTCATATACTGGCATTGTTTTCAGTTGTTGAGATATTTCTACCGAGGTATGTTAACTGACTAACTAATTTTAGAACCTCACCATTTATTGCTGTGATGGCTTTATCTTGCTTAAAACACTTGGACCCTATTTTACCTTTCACATAGAGGTAAATGTTTCTTCTGCCTACTCCAGGTTACGCAACACATTTTTGGGTTGGGTTGGCATATTTGCAAGAAGCCCTAGATCATCAGCGCCGTTGGCATCCGTGAATTAACCATATTATATCATCAGTAAACCTCGAATATTTTATCATGAAATTACTATAAATTCCAGTTGATCTTCAAAGTTTGCCACCTTCCAAAAATAGGATTAGGGTTGGTCTGTCTTGAAAGTGAGGGATAGAATATTAAAAAATAATTCTAGAAAATCACATTAAAATAATTATTGAACATTTATTTTTAATTTTATTGAAAAAATAAGTATTTCACCCAATAGCAAAACATAAATCAGTACTTGGTGATGCAACCCTTGTTGCCAAGCTCTGCAGCCAGATGCTTCCTATTGTTGGTCACCCAGTTTTTGCATATCCCGTGGGAGGAGGTTTACCCACTCCTCTTTGCAGATCCTCTCCAAATCCTTTTGTAGATTATCGAAAAGCAACTCGAATTTTCAGCTCCCTCCACAGATTCTCAAAAGGATTAAGGTCTGGAGACTGACTAGACCACACCATTACCTTAATGTTCTTCTTGAGCTACACCTTTGTTGCCTTAGCCATATGCTTTGGGTCATGTTCATGCTGGAACACCCATCCATGACCCATTTTCAGTGTCCTGGCTGAGGCAAGGAGGTTCTCACTCAAGATTAACCTGTACTTGGCCCCATTCATCGGTG